>JALMQS010000083.1:1230392-1381759 GCA_024734495.1 Forficula auricularia | reverse complement strand
AAAAATTTTATTAAAATTAAAATAATATTATAAAAATATTTTAAAAATATTTAAAAATTTTAAAAATATTTATAAATATTTTAAAAATAATTTAAAAATATTTTTAAAAAATTAAAAAATATTTTAATTTAATTAAAATATTTTAAAAATATTAAAAAATAATTTTTTAAAATATTTAAAAAAATATTTAAAAATATTTCAAAAATATTTTAAATTAAAAAATATTTTAAAAAAATTAAAATATTTTTAAAATATTTTTAAAAAATTAAAAAATATTTTTTATTTTATTAAAATATTTTTTAATATATTTTTAAAATATTTTTAAATATTTTTAAAATATTTTTAAAATATATTTTTTAAAATATTTTTAAAATATTAATTTTTAAAATATTTTTTAAAATATTTTTAAAATATTTTTATAAAATATTATTTTAAAATATTTTAAAATAATATTTTAAAATATTTTTAAAATATTTTTAAAATATTTTTATAAATATTTTTAAAATATTTTTTAATTTTATTTTATTTTTAAAATATATTTTAAAAATATTTTAAAAATATTTTAAAAATATTTATTTATAATATATTTTTAATTTTTTTAAAATATTTTTAAAAAATTTTTTAATTTTTTTAAAATATTTAAAAATATTTTTAAAATATTTAAAAAATATTTTTAAAAATATTTTAAAATATTTTTAAAAATAAAATATTTTAAAAATTATATTTTAAAAATTTTTAAAAATATTTTAAAAAATTAAAAAATATTTTTATTTTATTTAAAATATTTTAATATAATTAAAAATATTTTTTAAATATTTTAAAATAAAATAAAAAATATTTTTAAAATATTTTAAAAAAATTTTAAAATATTTTTAAAATATTTTTTAATTTTATTAAAATATTTTAATATATTTTTAAAATATTTTTAAATTTTTTTAAAATATTTTTAATAATATTTTAAAAAATATTTTTAAAATATTTTAAAAATATATTAAAATATTTTTTAAAATATTAAAATATTTAATAAAATATTTTTAAAATATTTTTAAAATATAATTATTAAAATATTTTTAATAAATATATTTTAAAATATTTAAAATATATTTTTAAAATAATAATTTTTTAAAATATTTTTAAAAATATTTTTTAAAATATTTTATAAAAATATTTTAAAAATATTTTAAAAATATTTTTAAAAATATTTAAAAAATATTTTAAAAAATTAAAATTTTAAAAATATTTTAAAAAAATTAAAAAATATTTTAAAAATATATTAAAATATTTTAATAAAATAAAAAATATTTTTTAATTTTTTTAAAATATTTTAAAAATATTTTTAAATATTTTTAAAATATTTTAAAATATTTAAAAAATATTTTTAATAAAATATTTTATTAAAATATTTTTTAATTTTTTTAATATTTTTAAAATATTTTAAAATTTTAAAATATTTTTAAAATATTTTTTAAAATATTTTTTAAAATATTTTTAAATTATTTTTTAAAATATTTTTTATATTTATTTTAAAATATTTTTAAAATATTTTTAAAATATTTTTTTAATAATTTTTTTAAAATATTTTTTATTTTATTTTATTTTAAATATTTTTTATTTTTTTAAAATATTTTTATTAATTTTATTTTAAAATATTTTTTAAAATATTTTTTTAATATATTTTTAAAATATTTTTTAATATATTTTTAAAATATTTTTTATTTTATTTTATTTTAATAATTTTTAATTTTTTAAAATATTTTTTAATATTTTTTAAAATATTTTTAAAATTTTTTAAAATATTTTTTATTTTTTTAAAATATTTTTTATTTTATTTTATTTTAATAATTTTTATTTTTAAAATATTTTTTTAATATTATAATTTAATATTATTAATATTATAATTTTTAATATTTTTTAATTTTTTAAAATATTTTTTAATTTTTTTAAAATATTTTAAAATTATTTTTAAATATTTCAAAAATATTTTTAAAATATTTTTTAATATTATAATTTAAAAAATATTTTTTAAAAATATTTTTTATTTTTTAAATTATTTTTTAATTTAATATTTTAAAATAATTTTTAAAATATTTTTAAAATATTTTTTTAAAATATTTTTTAATTTTTTTAAAATATTTTAATATATTTTTAAAATATTTTTTAATTTTATTTTTAAAATATTTTAAAATATTTTTTAAAATATTTTTTAATTTTTTAAAATATTTTTAATATTATTTTTAAAATATTTTTTAATTTTTTTAAAAATATTTCTAAAAAAAATTTTAAATAAAATAAAAATTAAAATTAAAAAATATTTTCAATTAAAATATTTTAAAAATATTTTTAAAATATAAAAATTATTTAAAATATAAATAAAATAAAAATATTTTAAAAAAAATAAAAAATATTTTAAAAAATTTAAAAATATTTTAAAAAATATTAAAAATATTTTAAAAAATTTTAAAAATATTTTAAAAAAATAAAATATTTTAAAAATTTTAAAAATATTTTAAAAATTAAAAAAATATTTTAAAAATATTTTAAAAATATTTTAAATAAAATTAAAAAATATTTTAAAAATATTTAAAAAAAATTTAAAAAATTTTTTAAAATAAAATAAAAAATATTTTAAAAAAATTAAAAAATATTTTAAAAATATTTTAAAAAAATTAAAAAATATTTTAAAAATATATTAAAAAAATTAAAAAATATTTTAAAAAATAAAAATTATTAAAATAAAATAAAATAAAAAATATTTTAAAAAAATAAAAAATATTTTTAAAAATATTTTAAAAATATTTTAAAAAAAATTAAAAAATATTTTAAAAAAATTAAAAAATTTTCTTATTTTATTTGTACAAAAATTTTCAAAAAATTTTAAAAAATATTTTAAAAAAATTAAAAAAATATTTTAAAAATATTTCAATTTTTAATAAAAAATTTTAAAATCTTTTATTTTAACCCAAACTTCTTGAGAATTTATGAATTTTTTCTTTAATTTAATAATTTATCAATACCTCTATAGAAAAAATACAAATCTTTTAATAAAGAATTTTAAAATCTGTTATTTTGACCCAAACGTCTTGAGAAATTATTAATTTTTAATTTAATTTAATAATCCATCAATATCTCTATAGAAAAAAACAAATCTTTTAATAAATAATTTTAAAATCTTTTATTTTAGCTAAAACCTATATATCAATTTAATTCAATTTCAAAAAGTATACATAGTATCATTTTAATTTTAAAAAAACTATCTAAAACTTCTTTTCTACGTTTAATTTATTAATTAAAATTAACATGTAAGTACTATTTAAAATCTTTTATCTACGTTTTATTAATTGCATATTACTTATATATTTTAACATGTGGTTTGAAATTAATTTTTTAATAATTTTTTTATAAAATCATATCTTATTCATAATTTAGCCCCTCTAGGGATTTTCCATTTGTAACAAAATCATTGTTGGTAACGCTTCTTAAAGATAACGTTTTCCCATATTCCATTTTTACTATTTTAGTTTACATTATAACTATAAATTGTTTTGATATAAAAAAGATATATAAAAGTTTGTGATTCTTTAAGTACGTGTGTTAAAGGTCTTATAATCTTTTCATTTATAGGTAAGTTTACTCTATATTAAATTATTGTAATATTCATATTGTATATAATATTTGTTAATAAAATACATTTATAGTTCCAGATAAATTGAATTATTTATAATCTAATCTATTTAAAGATTACATAGATATATAAATAAATAGATTTATGAATTTTTTCTTTAATTAAATAATCTATCAATACCTCTATAGAAAAAATACAAATCTTTTAATAAAGAATTTTAAAATCTGTTATTTTGACCCAAACGTCTTGAGAAATTATTAATTTTTCATTTAATTTAATAATCCATCAATATCTCTATAGAAAAAATACAAATCTTTTAATAAATAATTTTAAAATCTTTTAAAAAAATTTTATTTTAACTACATTTTTTAAAAATTTAAATATTTTAAAAATATTTTAAAAAAATTAAAAAATATTAAAGAGAAAATCATTTTTTAGGAAGTGGCCCTCGAGAGAACGAACTTACATAACATCCCAAATTAATTATAATAATTTTGAATATAGGGACAGTATAAACGAAAAATCATTATTACCATATTTAGAGTGGAGGAATTTAAAAGTATTAATAGATACAGGATCTACTGTAAATTTAATAAAACCAGAGATAGCTAATTTATATACAAAGTTTAAAGAGGATAATTTTATAAAATCTATTAATGGGTCCAGAAAAATAACTGAATACACATATGTAAAATTTTTAGGAAAAGAATATATAAAAACACTAATAATTGATTTTCATAAGGATTTTGATATTTTAATAGGGTTAGACGCAATCAAAAGTTAGAATTTGAGTGGGATTTTAAGAACGACATAATTACATACGAGAATACGAAATATAAACTCAGATATCATATTAGCGAGATAGATAAAAAACTTTCCCACAAAAGTGATGATACAAACAGTGATTCACTTAGTAGCCTAGACAAAGAGGAAATAGTAGATGATAAAATAGAGCCCACAGACGTTAAAAAACATAGAACCCGTAGATAAACAAATAAAGTTTAGCAAGGATAAAACTGATAATGGTATCATAGAAACTATAGCTTTATGGTAACTAAAATAAGATATATATATTTGTGATTCGATTTTTGCCAAATATCTCGAGAAAACAGCATCGATAGTAGTAAGTACTAAAATTAATTACAGTTATTAATGGTAATAATAAATTTATTAAAAATGTATATAATTTTCATACCATACCTTGGATCTTTTGTATTTTTTTCTTTTATTCTTTGTCGATACTCTTGTTGATATTGCCTACTTGTTTTTTTTTTATATTTTTTCTCCGATACTGAAATTGATTATAAAATCATTAATTTCTCGTCTGATGTCTACTAACTTTACAGTCGTATTTAAAATTACACTGCAAAATATTATAATATATATAATATACGGTATATAAATTATATACCGTACCTTGTTTTTTTTTCACGCTCCCGATACCTTTTTTGGTACTCGGCTTTTTTTCGTATTTCTTTCCTTCAAAGAAAATAAAATAAAAAAATGTTAAAATTAAATCCATGAGTGCTAATCGAGGGAGGGGATGGAGAGGTGGGTACTGAACAAACTTGTTTGGAAATATTTTTGAATTTGAGAAAAAACAGTATATGAATTTATACAATGTTTTACTCAGTATATTATATAAATATCTAACTAATAGATACTCTAATAATAAATAAATAAATAATCTTAGATATTTTAATAATAATTCATCAAATCCTCGTTGGAAATCAAATTCCAAGGAATTTTTCTTCTTCTTTAATTTTTATTTCCTTAAATAGAATAAATAAATAATAAAATTCAATTAATTAAATAAATAAATAAATTATAGGAATTAGTTATGAAATCAATTAGGGATTCACGGGGATTTTACACATACACCCACGATTAATATATAACGCTTACCTTTAGTAGATTTTTTTAATTGATTATTTTCTTCTATTAGCTGGAAATATAATAAATAAATTAGTAGAATTATTGCAATATTCTTTTATTTATTTTCATTTCATTTTCATTTATTTATTAATTAAGTAAGCACACCTTTGTTATTTGTTGCTGAATAACGAAATGTTCTGAATGTTCTGTCTCTGAATTCGATGCCATTTTATTGAATTCTATTATTCTGTCTATTAAATTAATAAAATTTTTAAAGAGGATTATTTCGATAAATAGAAGCAGAGAGGTAGAGGAGGGTAATGAAATAATACCTGTTGAATCGAAAGATTCAACATCGAACAGCATCGATTCCCGACCAGAGCGCAAGCCAGAGGCCCCGCCCCCAGAGTGGCTGAGTGGATGCGCGCGCATGAGCATTGGCTCGCTTGTTTTTATTTAACGTTACGGACACTTTTCACAGACTAGGGTACCACCCCGAGGCGTCCCATAAGTTCACTTCGTTCCAAAAAATAACTTGCAAATTTAGGCAGGTACCTTAACTCCTAGCGTAGCTAGGTAATCGTATTTAGCGCACTGCGTGGGTGCGTCCGTCACTCAACTTCTAAACAAAACACTGACGGTTCGGGCGGTATGCAAAATTCAAGTCGACAAATTAAATTATGTATCGAAAGAAAATATTAATAAGTCATGGTAATTTTAGTCCTAGATAAATAAAGATAAAACTGACAATGTTGCGCTCCATGCTCATCCGTCTCACTGACTCGCTTAAAAACTGCTTGCTTCTCGTGAAAATTTGCTGGCTCTAAGTGGGTGGAAATTTCCCCTAAGGACCAATAAAAATTTGGTGTTTTTATAAAGTTAGCAAAGGCCTTGGCAGAACGTGTCCTCACAAGAAAAAAATGACAAACCCTTAATCTTTATTGGGGGAATAGCCGACTTCCCACCTTTCTATTGTAAGCGTCGCTTAGCGAGCACGTAGCTACTCATCAAAGAACTTCCGCCTTCAAAACATTATTTCCAAAAACAATTATTATGTTTTGGAAAAATAAACAAATTGGATTCACAACAAAACAACAAAATTATCAAATTACGTACCTACTCAAGTTATATAATGTAAAATATTATGTATTGTTAACACACGGTCCGCATAAAATAGGTCTACGGTCCGGATCCGGACCGCGGTCTGCCATTTGGTGACCCCTGGTTTAGAGAATAGCATTTTTAACGCTAGTGTTATTACTTTACTTTTTAACACTCAATTTAAGATGTTAAATTTTATCGTCTGTTTTTAGAGAATAGACCTGTTTTTGATTTAAAGAGAAATAAATGAGATTGTCCTCTGCTTTATTCCGAAAAAGGCACAACTCTAGTTTTAATTTTACTCTCTCCAAAATAAAAAATATAACTCAAGAATAAATTTTATTATATAAATTTTACACTAATTTAGAGCATAATTAATTTTTTTTATTCCTGAACATCTGCCCTTTTCGAAATTGAACTTTCTAAAATGAATATACCGGGTGGGTTTTTTTTATCTTGAGACAGTCTTATAACTCAAAAAATGCATTGCATTAAAAAAAGTTTCAAATAAAAGTTTATTTATATCAAGGGGGAAACTAAACTACGCTATTGTTTGTCGACCTAGAACAAGCTTTCAAGGGTATTTTAAGGTCACGTTCTGTTTTTTAAAAAGAAACCTATATTTTTCTATACGTCTACTTAATGTACAAAAAAAAACTGAACAACTTTCATAAGAACTTTTTTTTATACGACATCAAATAAACAAAATACACGAATCAATTAGATCTCAAAAAATCCTAATAATTATTTTTAACAATTATTCAACTTAATTATCAAATAATAATGATTAAATAATTAATTATTAAATAAATATTTATTAAATCGAAAAGTCACAACAATAAAAATAAGTGTTTATAATGTACACAAAGTGGTCGTTGATGGCCTTGGTAGCTAAAAAACGACCTAAAATAAAAAAATAAAAAAAAAAATAAGTGTTTATAGTGATTTTAAAACTTCATTATACACAGATTTAAGATATATTTTCTACTTAATTGAACTAGTTAAACTTTTTGAGTTTAAAAAAGTTTATTTCTCGTGTCAATCTAGTAGATAGTTATATTGTATTACCATAATAAAAATGGATCATTTTTTGTTGAAGACAGAATTGAAATGGTCTTAATTTAAGCTGTGAATGTGGAAGAAGTATTATGGGGCTGCCATTGAAATGGATGCCAAGCGTTTTCCTGATAGGAATACACCCTCACAAGCTTCATTTTATCGTGAAAAAAAACAGTAAATGTAAAGGCTACGAAGAAACTGAAATTGGCCAAAAAACGAAATTCATCCAGAAGAATTGCAATAACACTTTCGAATGTCACAGAACAGCGTCGAAAAATTACCAAATTATTAATTATTATTAAATTATTTATTTAATTATTAATTATTTCACCATTATTATTTGATAATTAAGTTGAATGATTGTTAAAAATAATTATTATAATTTTTTTTGAGATTTAATTGATTTAATATTTTGTTTATTTGATATCGTATAAAAAAATAGCTCTTATGAAAGTTGCTCATTTTTTTCTTCTATTTTATAAATAAGAAAAGGTATATATAGACTTTTATTTAAAAAACAGAACATTACATTGAAAATTCGAAAATTAGTTTGGGTTCGGGGATCAGTAGCTTAGTGGAATAGGAGTTAAACCTCTTATGACAAAGCATTGCAGTACATATGCAAAGATCCCGGGTTCGAGCCCCGGCTGATCCTTATGTCTGTAATAAAAATAATATTTTCTTCGTTCCCTAAATTTGAATTTGTTATTAAATATAATTTTGTATAAACATTTTATTTTTAACGAACTTATTTCCATATTTTTTGTAATTAATTAAATTAATTGAACGTAAATTTTAAAGGGAAAATGACATCGATCTAATATGGCTTATCTGGTAGAATTCATCTGTGGCGCAGTTGTGTTAGCGCAGCCTCGGCTAAAGAGGAAGACCCAGGTTCGAATCCTGCCAGATGCCAAATTTCATTTCCTTTTCAAAACAAAAATAATGAAATGATTTATGAACTGCAAAAAATTCGCAGGCTGAATCATGGAAATTATTCAAATTTACGCAGTTCAATTAATTTAATTAGTTAAATATAATAATATATCTAATATTTAAATAACATGACATAAATATATATTTAACAATCCCAAAAAAATAATTAAAAGTTACTTATTTCCATATTTTTTTGTAATTAATTAAATTAATTGAACGGCGTAAATTTGCCAAAGGGAAAAATGACATCGATCTAATATGGCTTATCTGGTAGAATTCATCTGTGGCGCAGTTGTGTTAGCGCAGCCTCGGCTAAAGAGGAAGACCCAGGTTCGAATCCTGCCAGATGCCAAATTTCATTTTTCCTTTTCAAAACAAAAATAATGAAATGATTTATGAACTGCAAAAAATTCGCAGGCTGAATCATGGAAATTATTCAAATTTACGCGGTTCAATTAATTTAATTAGTTAAATATAATAATATATCTAATATTTAAAAATAACATGACATAAATATATATTTAACAATCCCAAAAAATAATTAAAAGTTTACTTAAAAAATTTTTATTTTTATAAAAATATAAATTTTAATAATTTTAGAAAATTAGAATTATAAATGTCATCTAAGTTTTCACTTCTGTCGTGAGGTCTTAAGCACACACCCGAATTTTTTTATTATTATTATTATAATATATAATATTTTCTATAATCAAAAAGAGAAATGCTAATAGAATTCCCGTGGCCAGGATGCCAAGTTGAAAGTTGATATCCCCTAAATAGACAGGGTCAAATTCCTCCTCTAAATCGATATTGAGTTTTTCAATATTGAATTTTCTTTGTCCTGTAGGCGAGGGTTTTTCCAGACGATTCAGGAGGCCGCACTCGTACCCGATTACAATGCTGAAAAACAACAAAACATTGTACTTTTATTATATTTAAATACTAGCTTCAAGGCCCTCATTCGGCGGCTCTCTTGCTAGCCAGGGGACTGGTCTACGGCAAATTTGGTTATGAACAAAGTTGTAAGCAATGTGAACGCTGACAACTTTTGTTTAAACAAATCTCCCCCCCCCCTTAAAAAAAACCACCCAAAAAGAGGGGACTTGGGTCAAAAACATGAAAATTCTTGTTCTTGGAGCAAACTCATCTAAATTTTAATCGAATGTTTTCCACATTTGATTCAATCGCGAATCAAATGTAGGGAATTTTTGTCAAATATTGAGTGAAAATAATATTTGAACTTATATGTTTCTAACTTGAAATAATGATATTAAATATTCAAATATTATTTTCACTCAATATTTGACAAAAATTCCTTACATTAGATTCGCGATTGAATCAAATGTAGAAAACCTTCAGTTAATTAATGGCAGGCATCTAACATACATGCTAATAGATCTAGCGCTCTGGACTGTGAGATCGAATATATAACATCTGAGATTTCAAATTCACTTGGTGATCCGTCCGAATGTCTAGCGGGCTATACCCGAAATGACGTTGGATTGTAGTTAAGTGGATCACATCTTTTTTTCTCTCTTGGTCCAGACTTAATACTCCGCAGACTCCAATAGCGTAATCCGCAGTAGTCTCGCGAGATAAAAATATCTTTTTTCAAATCAGCGCGGTCAAAATAATTCTTGTTGACGTATCAATTATTCTTTGATATATTAATGAGAAAATTAAAATTTATTCGATGAGAATTGTTTTTGACCGCGCTTATTTGAAAAAGATATTTATCACGAGACTACTGCGGATTAAACTATAGGAGTCTGCGGAGTCTTAAGTCTGGACCAATAGAGAAAAAGATGTGATCCATTAGATACAATCCTACGTCATTTCGCGTATAGGCCGCATGACATTCGGATGGATCACCAAGTGAATTTGAAATCTCAGATGTTAAGTTAAGACTCCGCAGACTCCAATAGCGTAATCCGCAGTAGTCTCGAGATAAATATTTTTTTCAAATAAGCGCTGTCAAAAACAATTATCATTGATATATCAATTACTCTTTGATATATTAATGAGAAAAATTATAAAATTTATTTAACATCATTATTTCAAGTTAAAAATATATAAGTTCAGATAATATTTGACAAAAATTCCCTACATTTGATTCGCGATTGAATCAAATGTAGAAAAACATTCGATTAATTAATGGCAAGCATCTAACATACATGCTAAGAGATCAAGCGCTCTGGACTGGGAGATCGAATATATATATAACATCTGAGATTTCAAATTCATTTGGTGATCCATCCGAATGTCATGCGGGCTATACGCGAAATGACGTTGGATTGTAGCTAAATGGATCACATCTTTTTCTCTCTTGGTCCAGACTTAAGACTCCGCAGACTCCAATAGCGTGATCCGCAGTAGTCTCGCGATAAATATCTTTTTCAAATAACAAACAATTATCATTGATATATCAATTACTCTTTGATATATTAATCAGAAAAATTATAAAATTTATTCAAATAAATTTTGTATACGTAGTTTGTGGGCCACTAGAAGGCTAGAAATGTAAAAACTAACCCCCAAAATGGGGGGAGTGGGTCCAGGGCGTAACACCTTGGCTATCAAGAGGGCCTCGCACATATCTATTGGATTGGCAACTAAGTAATTGCGGATTTTTTTTTAGAAAATCAAAGACAATTTTTTCATGGAACTAAATAACTTTATTCTGTAATGTATTGCCCATTTTGATCAATGACCTTTTGCAATCTTTCAGGCAGCATCATAATCCCACGTTCATAAAACTTCTGGTTTTTATTAGCAAAAAACTGAATCAGGTACGATTTGACATCATCATCATTATTGAAATTTTTACCATTCAAGGAGCTTTGTGAAGATCGAAATAAAAAGTAATCAGATGGTGCAAGGTCAGGACTATATGGTGGATGTGGCAAAACATCCCAACCAAGCTCCAATAATTTTTGCCGAGTGACCAAAGATGTGTGTGGCCTTGCATTGTCATGATGGAATACAACACCTTTTCGATTTGTCAATTCGGCCCGCTTTTCTTCAACTGCATTGTTTAATTTCGTTAGTTGTTCAATGAATTGATCGTTCAGTTGGGTGGTAAGAGTTCAAAGTAGACAATTCCTTTGTAATCCCACCAAACTGATAACAAAACCTTCTTTTGATGAATACCAGCTTTTGATGTTGTTTGAGCTGGTTCACCTGGCCTGCTCCACGATCTTTTCCGCTTGATATTGTTGTAAACAACCCATTTTTCATCGCCAGTTATCAGTCGTTTTAAAAATGGATCATTTTCATTACGCTTCTTTAGCAAATCGCAGATGTTAATGCGTTGCGTTAAATGCGTTTCTTTCAGTTCGTGAGGAACCCATGTATCGAGTTTTTGAACATAACCAAGTTATTTTAAGTGATTTTCAATGCATGTATGTGATACATGAAGCTTCTCTGCAATCTCACGTGTTGTACTGTGACGATCCGAATCGATTATTGCTTTGATTAGGTCGTCATCAACTTCAACTGGACGACCAGAGCGTTTTTCATCTTTGAGTGAAAAATCACCAGAACGAAATTTGGCAAACCAATTTTGACACTTTAAGGCTTCGTCGTCATAAACAGGACATAACTTTTTGTGAGCTTGCGATGCGTTTTTCCCTTTGCGGAAATAAAAAAGCAAAATATGACGAAAATGTTCCTTTTGATTTTCCATTTTTCAACGAACGCCAAACGAAAACTACGCAACCGATCAAAAAACTTTTTTACTGATTGACAGCTGAATTGCCAACTATCAAATAACAAAATGTGTTTTACATTTGGACTACGCCAGCAAACCTAAAAATTCAACTGAAGCCATCTATGAGTGAAATCCGCAATTACTTAGTTGCCAACCTTGTATATAATGAAAATGAATTTCTTTTTATTTGTAAGCGCAGATCTCTCAAATGCCTGGACCGATTTGGCTAATTTTTTTTTAAATGTTCGTAATAGTCCATTTCAGGTTAATACGTAAAAAAAATCAGAAAAGTTGCCCGGAAAATTGGAAAATTCACGAAAAACTAAAACAAAATCTGTATAGCCAACATAGCTTGCCAAACAATAAAAGAACTAAACTAGCAAACTAAACATTTGTTGGTGGCACTGTTTGTCAGATTTTTGAATGGCATTCATTCTTAATAGCATACATAATAGAGTTCTAACCACATTACCGTTGAAGAAGAATTTAATAATGCAACAAAGATTTAAAAAAACTATCTATTTTTTAAAGTACATTTAAAAACAAAAATTAAAAAAATAAACTGCAACGAATCGTTGCTAAACTTTATCCAAATTGATTTGAAATACTAATATGTTTATTTCTTTATTATTAATCAGATATCACTTGCAATTAACTTTAATTCAAAAATAATGATCGATTCTCATTTAACAATCGAGGAGTAACGATTCTACATTCGATTTTTAACGTTTCGGTTTTTTTGGTAGCCATTGGTGAAGACATGGAGGAATCGACTTAAAATCAAAAATAGCAATCGATTCTCATCTAATACTTGAGGAATAAGAATTCTACATTAGATTTTTGACTCTTCGATTATTATTAGTAGGCATTGCTGAAGACATGGAGGAATCGACTTAAAATCAAAAAAACGATCGATTCTTATCTAAAACTAGAGGAATAACCCATTTTTGATGTTTTGACTATAAATGGCAAGCTCTAATGAAAACGTGGAAGACTTAAAATCAATAAGTCTAAATTCTTTTATGATAAATAACAACTCAAGCTTGAGAATAAGAGAATTTTTTATAAATAGATTGTATATAATTTTGTGTCTAGCAAAATGAATAGTAATTGTAATTTTCAAGTCTTCGTATCTATAATAATACCTACATATAATATAACTTTTTTTTATTTTCCCCTTAATGATAACAAGTGGATTTTTAATACATTTTAAATATTTATTTCATCTTATTTGTTATGAGTGTATATTACAGTTAAATAGAATCTCAAATTATATCTATTTAAGACTTTATAATAAAACAATTATATTTTTTCTCTGTAACTAATAAAATATCAATAATGCAGCCACGTGGGGTCCAGGGGCGAAGCCCCATGCTTATTTATTTATTTAAATTTAAATGTATTTACATACATATATACACTAGAATACATTAAACGTACAAATCATTGCACTATAATATACAACATAATATTTATACCCTTAGACAGGATAGAATTATTGAGACAGGTTCATGAACACAATTATAAAATTTACTTCCATAACAATTTTAAAGTAGTCAACAATAAATTGACAAAATTAGCAAATGATACTCTTAATTTATCTACTGAAGATAATTATCTCCTGAATATGTCAAGTGTCGTTCTGCCAAATGAGGTCAGCCAAATTCTTAAATTGGGTCAAAGTTCACATATCAAGAAAATTTTACAATAAAAAAAGATGCGATTCAATTTCTGACAGACACAGAATTTATAATTGAAACCTACATTAAAGATGATAAAGAAGAAGCACCTCAAAAATCACACAGTTAATGTCATGACAAATCATATCAATAAAAACTCTTCGAAAACTAACGAACTTATGACTATATTGGGAATGCCATAAAAACAACCAAAATTTATTAAAAACAACAAAAATAAAATTAAGTGATTTCTTGAGTCAGATAAGTCCAACTGTACGGTGGTCATGAATAAAAGATGAATACAATGAAAAAATGCAAAATATTTTGCAAGATCAATTAACTTATGAAATGGTAAATAAAAACCCTTTAAAAAAAGTAGAAAAAACTTTAAATGATACACTTAAAATAAAAACAAAATAATATAACGAATAATGAGTATAACTTTCTGAAATCAAATAATTCCAAAATTCCTAAAATGTATGGGCTTATAAAATTACATAAAGTAGAAAAAAATTTAAGACCAATAGTATCAAATATGGACAGCCCGGTCAACAATCTTGGGAAGTACTTAAATGATATTTTAAAAAATCTAATTAATTATAAAAATAGAATAAAGAATTCTTATCAATTCGTTGAGCTTATTAAGACCATTAAGGTTAATAACGATGAAAATATGTACTCATTAGATGTTAACAACCTCTTCCCCTCGATACCTCTAGATCTTGTTATAAATATAATATTAAATAAATGGCAACTGATTGAAACTTTTACTAATTTGGAATATGATGAATTCTCTACGTGTCTTAATATTTGTCTATATAACAATTATTTTACCTATAACAACATTATATATAAACAAAAACAAGGTCTCCCTATGGGATTAAACTTGAGCCCTACTATAGCTGATATATTGATGGATGATATTTATGAAAAAATCTTAAGCAAACATAATGCTAAGATGTATCTACAATACGTAGATGACTCTTTTCTTATATGCAATAATAAGATATAGCTGACAACATAAAAGCTCAATCAATATGTACCATAACAATATCAAGTTTAGTATAGAGAATGAAAATAATAATACAATAAAGACTGTAGACCTCAAAATGCAAGAGACAACAATGGTACTCTGAAAACAGATATATATAATAAGCCAACAAAATCAGCGAGGATGATTAATTTTAGGTCTAAACATCCATTGCAACCCAAAAATTGTGTATCATAAAAAATGAGATACACAGAATAATAGAATTGTCCGATAAACAATTTCATCAAAAAAATTTAGATAGCCTGATAGAAAGATCTAATAAGAATGGATATCAAAAAAAATTAATCACAACCATTATCAGAAAATATAAGAACAAGAACAATAATTATAACAAACAAAACCCAGATCTTGTGCCACAAGCAAAAGAGAGGGTCAATTATATATATAGAAAGTTAGCTCAAAAAATTCAAGCAATGTTTAAAAATATAATATTGACATTGCAATGAGACCGAAAAAAACCATTGTTGAGCATATACAATAACAAGGATAGAGAACGTGAAGAGGATAGATCCAATATCATTTATAGGATTCAATGCTCATCTTGCAGGGACTTGGAAGGAATAAAACAAGAGTGTACTATGGAGAAAGTTGCCGCCCTTTATGTGTTCGTTTAAAAGAACACACTTCATCGGATTTAATAGGGAAATTTGGTCAGTGCATTGGCCATACATGCAGTTGACAATGGGCATTTGATGAATTTCGAAGATGTTAAAATAGTGGACAGTGAGAGAGTCACATGGAAAAGAAAATACAAGGAGGGTATTTATATACAAATGGACATCAACAACGCCATAAATTACAAGCTTGATGTATTAAAAATATCCACTCTCTACACTTGTCTACTTGACAAAATCAACCGAATTTAGTTTTGAAATGTGTAAATATTGACAAACTTTTAATTATTTATACCAAATTTTATATCAAATGACCTTGCTTTTAATTGTATGTGTGGATTTTATTTATTTATTTGTTTTGTTTATTTATTATTTTATTTTATTGACTAACTTTAATTATGTATATATGTTTTATATCGTTTGGCTGGCTTTTAATTATGTATATAAAATTTATACCAAATGACCTACTTTTAATTGTAAATATGGATTTTATATCAATTGACTAACTTTAATTATTTAAATTTTGTATCAATTATCGATCTTTTGTGTGATATGTGTATTTATAAATAGCCTGAGGTGCGTTGATCTTGAGTGGAGTGGGAACTTTGCTTCTGTGTATGTATAATGAAGGCAGGTCGAAAGACAGTATTTGAGATTGTTCTGTTGGAATAACTTGTTTTACCAGTGTAATGATTCTTAATGTAAAACGTCTGCTGGAAATAGATTTTACGTGTTTTTGTGACTTGGGTGAGTAGTATATAATCCTCATTTCCACCCTTTAAAAAATTTATTATAAATGTTAAAACAAAAAATTAAAACATGCAATGATCTTTTCCAGTTGACGTGCACTGATGAAGAGCAGCGGTATAGCGCTCGAAACGTTGTAAAAATATCGATTACGTCTGCCCAAAATAAAGTAACAAATAGAAGTTGACTTTTATTTCAACTTTTTATTTTCCCCTTACTGGCCCCTTAGCCAATTCAATTTAAATAAAATAGGGCCACCAAACACGGTTCTTTTTAAAATATAATATTTAACATTAAAATACATAATATTACACTATAATAAGTTCTAATGTCTATGTAACATTTTCACTAATATGTTTCCTTAAATTAAGTTTAAATAATGTTAAATTTGTTGAATTTTTTACAACAGAGGGCAGACAATTGAATTCCTCAAGCCCCCTGAAGTAAAGTGAGTTTTTAGTCGATTCTCTATTTACCTTATGCACATATATCCTATCATTATGTCTGGTATAATGTCCATGTATTTCATTCACTATTGTGAATTCCAAATACTGTGGTAATTCCCTGTGATACAATTTGTAGACAAAGCACATTGTTTGTACGTACAGGAAATCACTCACATTCAAAAAACCTAGGCAATCTAGCATCGTTCTAATTGGTGTATGTTTATCGCATTTCAAAATAATCCTCATACACTTATTTTGTAGTAACTGTAGTTCATTTATATTATTTTTTGTACCAAAATATAAAATTGTAGGACAATAGTAAAAATTGGGATTTATTATGCTCTTATAAACTCTAATTCTATTGTTCATATTTAAGTTGTTGCTGATTCTATAAAAATAATTTACCTTTCCAGTTATATTTTTAATTAGTTCATTAAAATGCATTTTAAAATTCAGTCTGTCATCAACGATAACACCCAGATACCTTATAGAGTCGACATATTCCAGTTTTACACCATTCAGCCACACCGGAGATATGTTTTGTTGCACCTGGCTAGCAAAAGGCCCACCAAAGGCGGGCCTTGAAGCAAGTAAATCTATAAAATTGTATTATACTTACATTTTATTAAAATAGCGAAAATAGGTGGACTTTTTAGGGACAGCCATGGAGGAGCCTGTCATGAAGAGACGCCCCGGGATCTTGGTTAATAGACAGGAATGCCTTCTGAATTCCATGTAATAGGAATTGTAGGTGGCAAACGCCAGTTTATCATCTTCACACAGTCTGAGTAGTCCATCCATAGAATTGATTGGAAAATAAGCGTTCGGCTTACTCATTGGTCCATGGAACAATCCCGACAAAATATTCTCTTTCGAATTCTGAGAGAAAACAAACAAACATTCCAACTTATAAGCCCGACTAGGGTTACGGTTAAATATGAATTGAGCAATTCTTGAATATATACTGGGTGAGTTTTTTATCTTGAGACAGTCTTATAACTCAAAAACAGTGCATTATATGGAAAAAAGCTGCAAATAAAAGTTTATTTATATCGAGGGGAAACTAAACTACGCTATTGTTTGTCGACCTAGAACAAACTTTCAAGGAGTATTTCATGGTCAAGTTCTGTTTTTTAAATGGAACCCTATATTTTTCTATACTTCTAGTTAATCTACAAAAAAAAAAACTGAACAACTTTCATAAGAACTATTTTTTATATGACATCAAATAAAAAAATACATGTATCAATTAGATATCAATAAAACTCTTAATAATTATTTTTAACAATTATTTAACTTAATTATCAAATAATAATGATTATATAATTAATTATTAAATAAATAATTATTAAATCGAAAAGTCACAACAATGAAAATAAGTGTTTATAATGATATTAAAACTTCGTTATAATCAAATTTAAGAGATTATTTTCTACTTAATAGAACTAATTAAAATTCTTGAGTTTAAACAAGTTTATTTCTCGTGTCAATCCAGTAGGTAGTTATAATGTATTACCACAATAAAAATGTAGTATTTTTTTTGAAGGCAGAATTGAAATGGTCTTAATTTATGGTGAATGTGGAAGAAGTGTTATGGGGCTGTCATTGAAATGGATGCCGAGCGTATTCCTGATAGGAATACACCTCACAAGCTTCATTTTATCGTGTTGTAAATCTGTTAAAAAAATAAGGAAATTGGAACTGGAATTCATTCAGAATACTTGCAGTACACTCTGGAATGTCTCAGAACTGTGTCGTAAAATTATTAAATTATTAATTATTATTAAATTATTTAATTAATAATTAAATATTTGATAATTATTATTTAACGAGCTTTTCGTGCGTGCCTTCGGCACAACCTCGAAGCTCGGCCCTCCGGGCTGGTTCCCTGGCGGGCAGAGTCTCGGTCAAAAAATTTTATTCCTCATAAAAAACCACACTCCAAATGTATACCGGTAAACTACCGAAAATACAAAATCTCTTAAAAGTTTCGCCTCTTTAACTTTTGAGTGAGCGAGGTGGGGGGGGGATAATGATCAATATATTTAATGTTTCTTAATTTAAAATGAATTGGAGTCTTTCATTTCAATATTCGAGTCCAAATTAGAATTATATTTCAAATTTTCATTCGAGTTCAAATGAATACAATATTATCTCGACACAAAGTCCAAATCAAAAATATCTAGTTTTAGTAACAGAAATCAAGATACAAATATTAATGTTGCAATGGTGTAATCGCTAGAGCTGATGACCATAGTTAAAGAGTTCGTCGGTTCGATTCTAGGCAAGAGTGTAATTTTTTTAGAGAAATTTCTCTAAGCGTTGTTACAAATTAATCTAGACAAATATATATATAGTATAACTAAGTTGAATAATTGTTAAGAATAATTATTATTTGGATTTTTTTCTTGAGATCTAATTGATTTAATATTTTGTTTATTTGATTTCATATAAAAAAAATAGTTCTTATGAAAGTTGTTCCGTTTTTTTTGTAAATTTTTGTAATTTAAAGAAAAATATAGGTTTCTATTTAAAAAACAGAAGTTGGCCTTAAAATACCATTGAAAGCTTGAACTAGGTCGACAAACAATAGCGTAGTTTAGTTTCCTCCTCGATAGAAATAAACTTTTATTTGAAACTTTTTTCATATAATGCACTGTTTTTGAGTTATAAGGCGGTCTCAAGATAAAAAACTCACCCGGTATATATGGGGCATTCCATGGCAAATCGGTTTGAAAAATTTTAATTTTTGATTTCCTTCATTTTTCGAAATTTTTTAGTACCCATCAAAAAACCCTTCCTGGTAAATATTGGAATTTTTTGATCCCCGTTTTAAAAGATATCGAATTTCGGTGTTTTTATATTCGATTTTTGAGTTTTAATCTTGTTTTTTGAAACTGTATGTAATCTTCGATTTTGTTGATAATTTTTTTATATTAATCTTCTATTCATTCTACAAATTTGAAGTCCGGATTGATAGTGGGCTTTAAGATAACACTGATCGACAAAGATTAAACAAAAATTTTCCCCCCCGTAAACCTAACAATTGATTCCAGTAGAGTTTTCTACGCTGATTATCATGAAATTTCCCGATTATTTACAACACGTCAGAGTTTTGTGATATTATCGATCAAAATGGCGAAAAAGGCCATTTTTACTTATTTTCGAGTCCCATAAAATATTAAACAGCAATATTTGAAATCAAAATATTTTATTGCCGTAATAGAAAAGAGGTTCCTCTTTGATTTTCAAATTACCACTTGTTTTTAGCTCAATTATAGTAGAACTCGAGTTATAGCTAAAAGACTAAAAACTTGTGTTTTTATCTATGTTTATTATCCTTTAAAATCATAAGTTTTAGTTTTTTAGTTATAACTCGAGTTCTAATTGAGCTAAAAACAAGTGGTAATTTGAAAATCAAAGAGGAACTTCTTTTCTATTACGGCAACAAAATATTTTGATTTCAAATATTGCTGTTAAATATCTAATGGGACTCGAAAATAGGTCAAAATGGCCTTTTTCGTCATTTTGTACGATATATCTGGAAATTCTGACGTGTTGTAAAAAAACGGAAAATTGCATGATAATCAGCGTAGAAAACTCTATCGGATCCATTGTTAGATTTACGGGGAGAATTTTTTTGTCGGACAGTGTAATTACTATTTTTTTTTTCGATTTTTGATTTTTGATTTTGATTTTCTTTCAACAAAGTAAAATACCTACTAATCTGGGGGCACGGCAGTGCCAGCCAAGTTCGATTCGAGCGGGGATGTGTGCACTGCCAGACTACACTTTACAGGAAACAACTCAGGCCATTTTGACGCCTCTGTAACTTCGTAATGGAAACCTCTACATGGCTGAAAATGTTTTCCAGAATACTGGTCCATAAGCTTAACTAAATTACAAAATTTCATATTTCTACTGTTTATACCATCCAAGTTACAAGAAGCCAAAAATAGGCTTTTTCGTCACTCACTCACTCACTCACTGACTGACTGACTGACTCACTCACTCACTGACTGACTCACTCACTCACTCACTCACTCACTCACTCACTGACTGACTGACTGACTCACTCACTCACTGACTGATTGACTCACTCACTCACTCATCAAAATTCTAGAGTACTTCCGCTAGCCCTAGAATGCTGAAATTTGGCAGACAGGTAGAGTTTGGGGTACAATTAATAGGAAAAATCCAAAAATCGAAACTTTCCCTTCTTCAGGACCTAAAATGAAGGGGTGAAAGTTATAGACTTAATTAACATATACTAAAAATTCAATGAACCTAGAATGCCAGGTTCGCGGCCAGGATTGTGGGGATGAGCCTTGGTGCATATCGTATGTATAGATATGCGAAGTTTGTGCATGGGGTCCTCTCGGGACGTGCGCCCGACTACCTCGGTCGTGCGCTAGTCTGTGGGACCTCGGAGCGGGCGCGTGCACTGGTCTGTCCACCCCACAGGAGCAAGATGGTGGCGGATTCTTTCAAAGACGGCGACGAAAGTGTGGAACGCGTTGCCGGTTGAATTGAGGAGGATAGTGCGCCCTGATCGTTTTGAGACAGAACTCCACCGGCATTTAGCCTAGCAATCCCGATGCATTCAGCGAGGTTTAAACTAGCAACCAACCAGTACACTTCGCCCTGAAGAAGCAGAGCTACGGAGGCACCTAGCCTAATATTTATATATGTTTGTTTTTATATCCTATATATTGTTATTTTTTTGTTTTTATATCCTATATATTATTTTTTTTACAGTGAAAACAAAGTTTTAAGTATCTTTTTGAGTGTCTTTTTTTGAAAAAAGATGGAAATTATTTCAAAAATCAACCCAGTATATAATATTATTAAATGAATTTAACTTTAAAGGACATCATAGATATTAGTTGAAATATTTTTACATTGCATATCAGAGAGGTTCGTCCCTTAGGAATCGAACCCAAGCGCTAACTAAGCTTGCCGGGCCAGTAGCCAAAAGCAGGAATTTTCACTATTCCCTTTGAGTTGAAGGGAGTGAAAAATCTAGCTATAATAATTATATATGTTGCATGTCAGAGAGATTTGTCTTAAGGGTTTGGCTACTGGCCCGGCAAGCTTAGTTAGCGCTTGGGTTCGATTCCTAAGGGGACGAACCTCTCTGATATGCAATGTAAAAATATTTCAACTAATATCTATGATGTCCTTTAAAGTTAAATTCATTTAATATTATTTTTTTTGTTTTTATATCCTGTTTATTGTAATTTTTGTTTTTATATCATACATATTGTAATTTTTTTTTCTTATATCCTATATATTGTAATTTTTTTTCTTTTTCTCCTCCTCTCATTCTATATATTTTGTATCTTTTTTATTTTTGTTTCATATATTAAGTATGTATTTTTCTTCTTTTTGATTTTTTGTTTTTTCTTGTATTGTTTTAATTAATTTTTTTTTGTAAATATTTTGGTCTAAAATTGTACATTAAAGGGGCCAGATGGCCCTATAGATACAATGTTTTAATAAATAAATAAATAAATGCTGAAATTTGGCATACTGGTATAGCTTGACACATTAATAAAGGACGAAGTTGAAAAATCGAAATTTTTCCCTCTTCAAGGCCCGAAATGAAGGGGTGAAAGTTATAGGCTTAATTAACATAAACTAAAAATTCATTGAACCTAGAATGCTGAAATTTGGCATACTGGTATAGCTTGACACATTAATAAAGGACGAAATTAAAAAATCGTAACTTTTCCTTCTTCAGGGCCCGAAATGAAGGGGTTAAATTTATAGGATAAATCTAACTTACAAAAAGAAGTGAAATCTCAACAAAAACACTTGTGTAAAAAAAGGCCAAGTTTGATTAATAAAACCCGTTTGCCAAAAAAAGTAAGTGAGATCTAATGCGCTGCCAAGTTCAACATCATCAATTTATTAAATGAGTCGAGAATATATTAGTAACTTCAATTAAAAAGCATGTTTTTCATTTCATATGTCCCTCTATATTTTTTATTGATTTCACATTTTTAGTTGAAATGATTTTCCTAAAACTTGGCTTTTACGCATTATTATGTATGTCACGAATTACTAGTTACCATATCATGGGATCTTAATAAGAGGGGAGTGGTGGAGGCCCTATCAAACAATAATAATAATAATTTAATGCGTAAAACCCAAGTTTTATGAAAATAATTTCAACTAAAAATGTGAAATCAATAAAAAATATAGAGGGACATGTGAAATGAAAAACATGCGTTTTAATTGAAGTTACTAATATATTCTCGACTCATTTAATAAGCTGATGATGTTGAACTTGGCAGCACATTAGATCTCACTACTTTTTTGGCAAACGGATTTTATTAATCGAACTTGGCCTTTTTACACAAGTGTTTTTGTTGAGATATATAGCTTTTAAACATCTGTTAACGATAAAAATCAATTAAAAATAACTAAAAAAAGAAAAATAATTTTCTCATTAATATATTAAAGAATAATTAACATATTAACAGGCATTGTTTTTGATCGCGTTTTTAAACAAGATATATATCGGGAGACTACTGCTGGTTGAGGGTATTGGAGTCTGCTTAAATCTTAAGTCTGGACCAAGAGAGAATGGAAAAGATGTGATCCATCTAATTGAAAAGTTTTTGTTTTTCCGAGAGTAGCAGAGTTGTTGATTCACAAAGAAAAACAAAGAGGTTGTCCTCTGCTTGATGCAAATAAACATACACACATATATATCGAGATGATATATCTGTATATATATTATTTATTTGTTTGAGACTATATTTTCGAAGACTTGGTCTTCATCATCAGTCTTTCTTCAATTATAAATGTTTTTCATGGAGTCAATATCATATGGATATTGACTCCATGAAAAACATTTATAATTAAAAGACTGATGATGAAAGACCAAGTCTTCGAAAATATAGTCTCAAACAAATAAATAATATATATACAGATTTATCATCTCGATATATATGTGTGTATGTTTATTTGCATCAAGAAGGACAACCTCTTTGTTTTTCTTTTGTGATCCATCTAGCTATGATCCAGCATCAAATTTAGGAAAATTATGATTAATTAATGGCAAACACCTAACACACGTGTTAACAGATCGAGCGCGCTGGACTGGGGGATTGAATACTACCTTGATCAAAAAGTTTCAGGAATTTATTCAGAAAATCCAAAATACAAATTTATTAATCAAAATCGATATTGTCTCCTTCAAAGTACTCCTCATCGACTACGACGCACTCATGCCAGCGCTTGATTCAATCAATCAAAACATTTTTTATACTCTGTTTTCGGTTTAGCCATCAGAGCCATTTCCGATTTTTTTATTATCTCCACTGGCTACTAAAACGCGTTCCTCTGTGCAATTTTTTGAGTAGTCTGAACAGGAAGAAGTCGCAGGGAGCCAAATCAGTCCAATTCGGCGGCTGGTGGATGGTATTTGTTCCGTTCTTGGTCAAAAAGTTGCGGATAATGGCATTGTTCGACCGCGCGTTACGTGGTTCCCACAAATCCGGCCTTTTTTGGCGTCTCAAAGCCAAATCATTAAACAAAATGTCTTGAACGGATTCATACTCGATGTTCAAGTACGCTGCTATCTCTCCAATGGTCAATTTATAGTTTTTGGCCATCATCTCTTTGATTTTATCGACGTTTTCGTCGGTTTTTGATATTCAGTCCGCCTCCGTGGTGTAATGGTCAGAATAACTGACTGGCAACCCGGAGGTCTCGGGATTCGATTCCCGGCTATACCCAGACATTTTTTCTGTAAGTATAGGGTCTGGTAATAAAAATTAAGTGGGAGATAAATTTAACCGAATTTATCGCGCGGAGAATTACCACTGCTCGAAGCCCCTAAAACCTTAGTAAATTGGATATTGAATTGTATCTAAGTTTCTGAGATTGGCTCGTGATCCCGGCTTCTTTTCCTTCTACTCTGTTCTTTTCACGATGGAGGGGCCAGCCCATACAGGCCTTTAGGGGATCCACCTTCTGGTGTATCTCCTTCTCACATCAATATCATTACAAAAAAAAAATCACTGAGTTCGTCATCCTCGACAGACTCGCGAAAACTTGAGCCACACTTAAAAGTTTGTTTTTGATAGAGTAACACTTCTTCAACATTTTTAAATCAAAATTTAATACAAACTCATTGATGCAAAGACAATTTCATTTTTAAAATCGTAAAAATCGCAAACGGTTCTGATAGTCCATAACGAAAACCGAGTATAATAAATGTTTTGAGGATTGAATTAAGCGCTGCCATGAGTGCGCTGTAGTCGACGGAAAGTACTTTCAATGGGACAATATCGATTTTGATTGTATTTTTGATTTTCTGAATAAATTCCTGAAACTTTTTGATCAAGGTAGTATATAACATCTCAGATTACTGTAAGAGTTCGTGGCTGTGATGAAACTATACTAGATGAAGGAGGAGGTATCAGCCAAAGATGGAATCACTGGGTTCAATAAAGCACCTTTAATGAGACGTTTCGGCCTAAATTTTATTTGGCCATCTCAGTTTACATCTGGTGATCCATATAAGTGTTTGATATAAAAAGCGTCATGCAGGCTAAATGCGAAATGATGCTGGATTATAGTCAAATGGATCACATCTTTTTCATTCTCTCTTGGTCCAGGCTTAAGATTTTAGCAGACTCCAATAGCCTCAACCAGCAGTAGTCTCGCGATATACTAGTATATCTTGTTTTAATTCTCGTTAATATGTCAATTATTTTTTAATATATTAATGAGAAAATTATAAATTTATTTAACTTCATTATTTCAAGTTAGAAATATATAAATTCGGATATTATTTTCACTTAATAATATCGAATCAAATAGCGGAAATTATGATTAAAAAAAGAGAACTCAATAACAAAAACTAGTTTTAATTTTTAATAATGGTTGATAGCGAATAAAATTTTTTCGAAATTTTCAAAAATTGAAAAAAAAAGTAATTATCATACGCTCACTATCAAGCCGGTCTTAAAATTTGTAGAATAAATAGAAATTTTTAATAAAAAATTATCAAAAAAAAAAAAAACTCGAAGAGTATATACAGTTTAAAAAACAAGATTAAAATTTAAAAATTTAAAAATCGCATATAAAAACAATTTAAATAATTTTTTTGTGTTTTTTTCTAAAAAGTATGTAAAAAAAAACAAAAATTAAAAAGATTAGCTGACGTGTTCTGATGTGGCCATCCACATGACTTTACCATACAACCTGCCCCCTCACTTATATTTCATATTTAATAAAATTATTTATAATCATGTAGGGGAAGGGGGGGTTAGTTTTTCAGTTTTTAGACTCCTGGGGTCCCACTGATTATGTATACGAAATTTGGTTGAGTTTGGTAAATGAATAATTTTCATTCTCTCTTGGTCCATTTTTTGACCCTACACCCCCTCCCCCATTTTGGGTGGTTAGTTTTTGCATTTTTAAACTTTTGGGGTCGACTTATTATGTATACAAAATTTGGTTGAGTTTGGTACAAGAGCCTATATTTTTAATTTTTAACCCTACCCCCCCCCCTCTTAATTTTGGGTCGATGTGCACCAAAATCTAAACAGATCTTAATCTCACTGGACCAAAACTACGTGTGAAATTTGGTTTCGCTATTCACACTAGTCTATCGAATCATCGAAATCGGTTGATAAACAAAGAAGTTAGTCCTCAACAAACCTAACAAAAAAGGTCTAATACCTATGAAAAAAAAATGGGACCAATCGGAGCAAAAAAATCAATGCAAAAAAAATTTAAAAATAGGTTCACAATTGGCGGAGATATGAGGTAACAAAATAAGGCACAAAAAAAAAAATTCAGTCGAATAGAGAACCTCCACTTTTTTTTGAAGTCGGTTAAAAATAAACATAGAAGCAGAATAAGTGTTGAAGAGGACTTAAGAGTGAAGATAAGTTCCATTACTCCTAATGTTGATATTTTAATCACAGGCAAACAACAACAAGTTTCGCACTAAAAACTATAAAAATATATTTTGTATGATGATTAGTTTTTTGCTGAGTTTGTACTAATTTTTTATTTGTATGTTTTTAGACCTATGGGTAATAAATACAACTGTAAATTAATACAATTTTAATCTTTTTATTTCTCCTTTATTATAAGCATGTTATAAATAAACAAATATCTAACCATTAAATATGAAGTTTTCTCAGGAATTTAATTCAAAAAGCCTTTGAACACTTTTAGAAGAGTAAATATTATAGGTTTATTAAAATATTTAGGTCTGGTGGTACGCCGAAATTTCTCAAAAAGTCAAGTGGTACGCAGGTGCAAAAAGGCTGGGAACCCCTGGCCTAGATTTTTTAATTTTTAACCCCCCCCCCTCCACCCCTTAATTTTGGGTCGATATGCACCAAAATCTAATCAGCTCTTAATCTCGATGGATCAAAACTACGTGATAAATTTGGTTTTAATATTCACACTAGTTTTTGAGCTAGCTCGTCCACAATAATTTGATAACGCACAGACAAACGGACGGACAGACTAACAGACATTTTGACAAAACAATTATTATCTCGAAAAATATAACTTTTTCGATGTTCATATTAGAGATTTTTTGTAGAGCAAAATTCCATGGTTTCGCTCAATTTTTCTAATCAAAATAGATTTCAGCCGTTTTTGAGATATTTCGAAAAAAAGAAGGAAAAAAAAACACTTTTTTCATGCACGATTACAATACTTGACCATACCCTGAATTTGAACCATTTTTGAAGAAATTATAAGCAAAACCCGAAATTCGATATCTTTTAAACCGGTGATCAAAAAAATTTCAAAATTTACCAAGAATAGTTTAAAATGAAAGTTTTTGCCGAGAGTAGCAGAATACTATATATATATATATATATATAAAAAAAAAAAAAAAATTATTTTTTATTTTTATTTTTATATATTGTCATTTTAAATTCGAATTTTGTTATTCTTAATGTTTGTTAATTATTTTGAGAAATCTTTTAATTAAGAGATGTTTGTGAGGGGTCAGTGATCCTAATTAGATCAATGTCCTCATAATTATTATTATTATTAATTGAATGAAATTGAAATTTGCTATATTTGTACTTGAGACGTTGCGCATATCAAGTGAGAGCACACCAAGATTTATGTACCATTTTGTAATTCATATAATTTTGTATATTATGATAAAATCCACAACAACTCTGCCTGCGGACAATTTATTTATAAAATTAATTGTGTCGCTAATACTGTAAGATATAATTTTGTAATTAACAAGTTTGGGTTTTTTTGTAAAAATTTTTATTGTAATTTTACATGTGTGCTCTATCGCTTTTTTCAGCTCTTAGGAACTGATGATGGCATTATTTAATTAAAGCCAAAACGTTTTCCATAATTGGGAGTTTTTTATTCAGCAGAGGCTACCCATTGGCTGAATCCCTCTCCATTACTTAATTATATACATATACAGCCATCAAAATTGTATCAACTATATATATTTGTCTAGATTAATTTGTAACAACGCTTAGAGAAATTTCTCTAAAAAAATTACGCTCTTGCCTAGAATCGAACCGTCGAACTCTTGAACTATGGGCATTAGCTCTAGCGATTACACCATTGCAACATTAATATTTGTATCTTGATTTCTGTTACTAAAACTAGATATTTTTGATTTGGACTTTGTGTCGAGATAATATTGTATTCATTTGAACTCGAATGAAAATGAAAAAACACCAATAGATTTTAAATTATGAAACATTAAATATATATATTAATTAACGAGGCAAATTTGAAATATAATTGTCAGCGCGGATTTTAAACTGATGGCTCCAATCGATTTTCATTAACCAGGCAAATTTGAAATTCTAATTTCTAATTTGGACTCGAATTTTGAAATGAAAGACTCCAATTCATTTTAAATTAAGAAACATTAAATATATTGATCATTAAACTTTTAAGAGACGATGTATTTTCGGTAGTTTACCGGTACACATTTGAAGTGTGGTTTTTTTAAGAGGAATAAAATTTTTGGACCGAGACGCTGCCCGTCAGGGCACCAGCCCGGAGGGCCGAGCTTCGAGGGCGTGCCGAAGGCACTCACGAAAAGCTTGTTTTTATAAATTGAAGGAGACAATAAAAGAGTGTGTCTTCTGCTGGAATTATAAATAAAATTTATAATTCCAGCAGAAGACCACTCTTTATTGTCTCCTTCAGAATAGTTTTTTGATGAGTACTAAAAAATTTCGAAAAATGAAGGAAATCAAAAATTAAAATTTTTTTAAACCGTCCGATTTGGCTTCGAATGACCCGTATATATAAACTACGATTAAATAAAAATAATTACATTGAATATTTCATAGAGTGCGCTAGGTTTGGCTATTCCAAGGGCGTATTCTTGTTTCTCGATTAACTCCTCGAAAGTTTGAAACGGCAAGTCGAGAATTTCGATTGCAAATTCGGCGGTCAAATATCCGATATAAGCCCCGTAAATAACCAGCGGCAAGAAAAGTATTGTTATCATATGAATTTGACCTGACATACAAGTGGGTTTCTGGTAATAACCTAAAACAAAGATATAGTCAAAAAAATTTTAACGAAAAACAAATTAAGGTGTATGTACAGGGTGAGTCACGGGAAACGGATGTTTTTCAGGCAGGCATAACTCGGCAGATTTTTTAAAACAAAATATTTTATTTTCATCGAAACAATCACTAAACTATGCCATTATTGAATGCTTTTGAGGGAAAAATTATGTCTGAAAAATGATGGCCATTTTCACGTACACAAATTCAAAGGGGTTCTCAATAAAAATGAGCTTCAACGCTCATTGTGAAGGTCAAATCCTCATTTTATTCAAACATGTCAGCCATTGTTTGGCAAAAAGTAAGACGTTGTTGGTAATCACGGTCATTCAATTGTTAGACTATCGTAATTTTATTCGGGTGAAGTGTAAAATCCTCTGCACAGTGCTTTGAAGAAACTTTGGCAAGAGTGGACGAAAACTTTCGAGACCGCCTTCGAATTTGTCTTGGTGAAAATGGGCATTATTTGTCGGAAATAATTTTTTGATCATAATCAATCAAAAATGGCATAGTTTAGTGATTGATCCTATGAAAATAAAATATTATATTTTGAAAATTCCGCAGAGTTATGTTTTCCTGAAAAACATCCTTTTCCCGTGACACACCATGTATAATTAGTTACCTTTAATGCAAAAGAACACCCCGATGATTGACAGCAACGATTCTGACCACTCGTATTTGCACAGTGGATTAGGTTTTAAAATTTTGTATAAAAGATAATCCATGAAATAGGCAGCTAAGAAAGCAAGTAGAAAACAAATCCACATTCTCTTATCCAAGATTGATAAATAATCCGACATATACAAATCGAAGATATTCGGTTTTTTCACAAACATTTCAAAACTAGAACAAAATAATACGTTAGTCGAATTATCTGTGTTGTTTGTTTTTTATTCATAAGAGAAACAAAGAGGTTGTCCTCTGCTTGGTGCAAATAAACATAATCGTATGTTTCCTACATCTGATTCAATCGTGAATCAAATGCAGGTGATTTTTGGAATAATTGACATATTAAAGATTGAATATATAACATCTTAGATTTCATCATTTGGTGATCCATCCGAGTGTCATGCGGGCTATACGCAAAATGACGTTGGATTGTAGCTAAATGAATCATATCTTTTTCTCTCTTGGTCCAGACTTAAAACTCAGCAGACTCCAATAGCTTCATCTGCAGTAGTCTCGCGATATATATCTTTTTAAAAAAGCGCGGTCAAAACAATTCTCTTTAATATGTCAATTATTCGTTGATATATTAATGAGAAAAATTATAAATTCAAATAAACATACATACATATACCGGGTGAGTTTTTACTTTATCCAATGCGAAGCATGGGAGAAAGTATTGAAATCGCTCTCGCGGCAAGCGCGACTTCAAAGGGTCCTCAGGTAAAGACTACGGAACCCATGGACTCAATTAAGGTCACAAATTGAAGTATTCAATGAGATTGAATTTTAGCACGTGACGATTTTGCCAAAAATTACCTGGGATCTCGCTGAGAGGCCAAAAAGTGCCATTTTTTTGGAAGTACGTACGGATGGATGGATGGATGGATGGATGGACGGATGGATGTGTGTTATCGTTTTTTTCGTCCACGAATTTTTCCACACCGTTGCACCGAATGAATTGAAATTGAAAACCTACCAGTATTATAACAAAATGAAGCGCTGATTAGTTTTTGGTACATATCGGTCCACAAACATTAGTACTTTATTTCAGTACTTTTTTAGTTTTTTCTAAATATCTTGAAAATGACTTAACCAATTTTGATGAAATTAAATATCCTAATTAAGTACCTTGGGAACCACAAAAAAGGTAAAATAAAGTTTTTAGTAAAATTATATTTTAAAGTACTTTACTCTAGAACATATTAATATTTCAAATGAATTTGGATAAAGTTTAGCGACGATCCGTTGCAGTTTATTTATCTTGAGACAGTCTTATAACTCAAAAAGAGTGCATTATATGAAAAAAGTTTCAAATAAAAGTTTATTTATATCAGGGGGGGAACTTACTACGCTATTGTTTCTCGACCTAGAACAAGCTTTCAAGGGTATTTCAAGATCAAGCTCTGTTTTTTAAATAGAAACCTATATGTTTCTCTACATATTCTGAATCTACAAAAAAAACAGAACTATTTTTTTATTAAATATCAAATAAACAAAATATTAAATTAATTAGATCTCAGAAAAAACCCTAATAATTATTTTTCACAATTATTTAACTTAATTATCAAATAATAATGATTATATAATTAATTATTAAATAAATAATTATTAAATCGAAAAAGTCACAACAATGAAAATAAGTGTTTATAATGATATTAAAACTTCGTTATAATCAAATTTAAGAGATTATTTTCTAGTTAATAGAACTACTTAAAATTCTTGAGTTTAAAAAAGTTTATTTCTCGTGTCAATCCAGTAGGTAGTTATATTGTATTACCATAATAAAAATGGAGCATTTTTTGTTGAAGACAGAATTAAAATGGTCTTAATTTATGGTGAATGTGGAAGAAGTGTTATGGGGTTGTCATTGAAATGAATGTCAAGCATTTTCCTGACAGTGATACTCCCTCAAGAGCTTCATTTTTTGTAAATCTATTAAAAAAAATCAGGAAATGTAAAGGCTACGAAGAAACTTAAAAGGCCAAAATAACGAAAATGGAACTGGAATTCATCCAGAAAACCTGCGATACACTCTGGAATGTCTCAGAAGTGTCGGAAAATTATTAAATTATTGATTTAATATTAAACTATTTAATAATTAAATATTTGATCATTATTATTTGATAATTATGTTAAATAATTGGGGGGGTCAGATAGGCTAGGCGGTAGCGTGACAGCGAGCTAACCAGGGGACCCGGAGTTCGAATCCGACTCGAGGCATCCAGCTAAAATCTGACCCCGGGAGTAGAGACAAATTTAAAAAATAAATAAAACTAGTAGTCAGTAATTAGGCTTATGGCTAGAAAGGCCGAAAAGTCAAAAAAAAAAAAAAGGTTAAATAATTGTTAAGGTTAATTATTAGGGTTTTTTTCTGAGATCTAATTGATTTAATATTTTGTTTATTTGATATCGAATAAAAAAATAGCTCTTATGAAAGTTATTCAGTTTTTTTTTGTAGATTCAGAATATGTACAGAAACATATTTAAAAAACAGAACTTGACCTTGAAATACCCTTGAAAGCTTGTTCTAGGTAAACAAACAATAGCGTAGTTTAGTTTCCCCTCCATATAAATAAACTTTTATTTGAAACTTTTTTCATATAATGCACTGTTTTTGAGTTATAAGATTGTCTCAAGATAAAAAAACTCACCCGGTATATATATCAATTACAAATATATTTGTAAAACAACAGACAGACAGACTAACAGACATTTTGACAAAACAATTATTATCTTGAAAAATATAATTTTTTCAATGTTCACTTATTAGAGCTTTTTTGTAGAGCGAAATTCCATGGTTTCCCTCAATTATTTTAATCAAAATAGTTCAGCCGTTTTTTAGATATTTCGCAAAAAAGAAGGAACAAAACACTTTTTTCATGCACGATTTCAATACTTGACCATACCCTGTATGGTAAAGTAAAAATGATCCATTCCTTCTCGGATCAAGTAAGTGATAAAAATTTAGTTTGCTTATTTATTGACAATTTAAAAAATTAGGTATATAATAATAATTAAAGTAAGTACCTGTTATAATTCAAATCGTATAGATAATGTATATGGGTTAATCTGGAAGTTAACCTTGTGAATGAGGCTATAGCCAAATCGATTTCTCTTCTCTGCAGAAGGCCCATAAGTCCACTCCAATTGCCATTTTGATTTAGGTCGTTGCCAATATGAACTTCGAATTTAAATTGAGCTCTAAAATAAAAAAAAAAACATGAATGTCAAATTTTAGGAAATTTGATTCGATAAATTATTATTTCACTAAGTAAACGTAAATATAAACAATTAGTGATTACGCGATAAGGCAAAAACGGTGCTTTTTTGATCAGCATATTAAAATCAAATATTATTAATATACAGGGTGATTCAAGGTCGATGGCACGTTAGACTTTTATGGAAAACGGAACGCAGAATTTATTGAGTAATATACAGGGGGTCTCATTTGAAAAAACGAATTTTTGACCCCTTTTATGAATAACGTAATTAATAGTAATCTTAGCACGCCCTGTTTAATATGGAGTCAATTTTTTCGGCGTAAATTAAATACTTCAGGTGTGCCTAAACTACCACCAAAATACCAACTTTTCATGAATAGAGAGCACTAATTTATTTAAGTTTAATTAGGGCCATGTTTTGGACCATATTTAACACAAATTATTTTTTGTCTCGAAAACCGATAGAGATAGGTATAGGACAATATAAACAAAAAAGTATTTTAATAAAAGGGCGGTTCTAAAAACGTGTCAATATACGGGGTGTTCCATTTAAAAAAATAAAGTTGCTACGACTTTTCGATAAAAGCCGAAACGTCGCAATGCTGAAAATATTTTAGATTGATAGAACAGGTAAGAAAAAGTATGGTGCTAAATTTTCAGAAAAATCCTGCGTTCCGTTTTCCATAAACGTCTAACGTGCCATCGACCTGTATATCTGGGACATTCCACGCCAAATCGGATAGTTTGAAAAATTTTAATTTTTTATTTTCCCCATTTTGTGACATTTTTTAGTATCCATCAAAAAACTCTTCATGGTAAATTTTGAAATTTTTTTGATTACCGCTTTAAAAGATATCGAATTTCGGTTTTTCGCCCATAACTTCTTTAAAATCAATAAAATAATTTTTAAGAAAAAAATAAAAACCGACTTCAAAAAATTAAATTCAACATACACTAAAAGGTATAAAATAATTATTATCTTATTTAGTTACAACTAAACGACGAAATATTAACATGAAATTACTTTTTGAAGTCGGTGCCAAACAAACTATACCTATAAGCGAGCATACCCTCCAAACGTACTAAGTAAGATCCGTCGAGTGCGATTCATAAAAGGTATATGTTTGGCACCGACTTCAAAAAGTAATTTCATGTTAATATTTCGTCGTTTAGTTGTAACTAAATAAGATAATAATTATTTTATACCTTTTAGTGTATTTAATTTTTTGAAGTCGGTTTTTATTTTTTCTTAAAAATTTTTATTTTTCTCTTTTTAGTGATGTTATTAATAGTGATTATATCATCAGAACTTGACCAAATTAATATGGCACCATCCCCAAGACACCCTCTATCGGATAAAAAAAGAACCATCGAAATCGGTTCATAAACAAAGAGGTTAGGTCTAAACAAACCTAATAAAAAAGGTCTAATACCTATGAAAAAAAAACGAAAAAAAAATGGGACCAATCGGAAGCTAGACTGGACCCAATGCAAATCAAAATCGGTTGACAATTGGCGGCGATATGAGGTAACATAGGCACAAAAAAAAAAAAAAAAAAAAAAATTCAGTCGAATAGAGAACCTCCTCCTTTTTTGAAGTCGGTTAAAAAAAAATAGTAAGTAATTATCATAGGACCATCATATCAAGCAGGTCTTCAAATTTGTAGAATTAATAGAAAATTAAAATAACAAATTATCAAAAAAATCGAAGATTACATAGATACAGTTTCAAAAACAAGATTAACATTTTCAAACTCTAAAATCGTATATAAAAACACTTTAAATAATTATTTTTTGAATTTCTTTCTAAATAAGCTGACGTGTTCTGATGTGGCCATCCACTTGACTTTACTATACAACCTGGTCCCTCACTTATATTTAATATTTAATAAAATTATTTATATTCATGTAGGGGGGGGTTAGTTTTTGCATTTTTAGACTCCTGGGGGCCCACTGATTATGTATACAAAATTTGGTTGAGTTTGGTACAAGAGCCTAGATTTTCATTTTTTGACCATACACCCCCTCCCCCCATTTTGCGCGGTTAGTTTTTGGATTTTTAGACCTCTGGGGTCCCACTGATCATGTATACAAAATTTGGTTGAGTTTACTCAAATGGCCTAGATTTTTTATTTTTAACCCCTCCCCCCTCCACCCCCTTTAATTTTTGTTCGATATGCACCAAAATCTAATCAGTTCTTAATCTCAATGGACCAAAAACTACGTGTGAAATTTGGTTTTCATATTCAAACCAGATTTTGAGCTAGCTCGTCCACAAAAATTTGGTAACGCACAGAATAATCGACACCCAACCAGACAACCAGACAACCAGACAGACTGACTAAGAGACATTTTGACAAAACAATTATTAACTCGAAAAATATAATTTTTTTCTATATTCACTTATTAGAGTTTTTTGTAGAGCGAAATGCCATGGTTTCGCTCAATTTTTTTAATCAAAATAGTTTCAGCCGTTTTTGAGATATTTCGAAAAAAAGAAGGAAAAAAACACTTTTTTCATGCACGATTACAATACTTGACCATACCCTGTGTGGTAAAGTAAAAGAGTATGTAAAAAACAAAAAAAAAAATTGAATTTGGACCATTTATGAAGAAGTTATTAGCGAAAAACCGAATATATCGATATCTTTTAAACCGGTGATTAAAAACAATTTCAAAATTTTCCAGGAAGTGTTTTTTGATGTTTACTAAAAAATGTCAAAAAATGGAAATCAAAAATTAAAATTTTTCAAACGGCTCGATTTAGCGTGGAATGCCCAGTATATACGGATATCTTTGGAACATCCGAAAAAAAAGTAATGTTCATATAAATAGGAAACTCACTTGAATTGGAGGGCACTTTGCAATAAATAAAATACATTGCCGTAGTATCCGCCGAAGGAGGCAATCGACCCATTTGACGTCCGGTAGTTCTTGAGTAAATTAGTATCCTAGGAAAATATTTGGTACATAAAATTGGATTAACAGACGATTTGAGAATATGGCAAATAACATGCGCTATAAGTAGTTATAGAGAGGTAGGTATCAGTCTTCTTAACTCAAGACACAAAAACAATAATAAACCGACTCAAGCCAATATCGGAATCTGTATCTGTAGCTGCCATAACCAAAAGAGCTCAAATTCCCTTCTCAGCCTGGCTGCACCCAAGCCAGTATCTTCATTGGTTTTAAAATCGCAGTAAATAACTAAAGTTAGAAAAATCAAACGTTGTTAGGTTTGGCCCAAGGCGTCCCAACTGCCGCGGTTATACTTGAAAGCCAACTCAATTAATATGGGGGAGAAAGTAAGAATATACTATATAATATTCATCTAGATTAATTTGTAACAACGCTTAGAGAAATTTCTCTAAAAAAATTACGCTCTTGCCTAGAATCGATACCGACGAACTCTTGAACTATAGTCATTGGCTCTACCGATTACTCCATTGGGACATTAATATTTATATCTTGATTTTTCTTACTAAAACTAGATATTTTTGATTTGGACTTTGTGTCGAGATAATATTGTATTCATTTGAACTCGAATGAAAATGAAAAAACACCAATAGATTTTAAATTAAGAGACATTAAATATATAATAATTAACGAGGCAAATTTGAAATATAATTGTCAGCGCGGCTCCAATCGATTTTTCATTAACCAGGCAAATTTGAAATTCTAATTTCTAATTTGGACTCGAATTTTGAAATGAAAGACTCCAATTCATTTTGAATTAAGAAACATTAAATATATTGATCATTATTCCTCCCCCCCCCCTCGCCACTCAAAAGTTAAAGAGGCGAAACTTTTAAGAGACGATGTATTTTCGGTAGTTTACCGGTATACATTTGGAGTGTGGTTTTTTAAGAGGAATAAAATTTTTGGACCGAGACGCTGCCCGCCAGGGCACCAGACCGGAGGGCCGAGCTTCGAGGGCGTGCCGAAGGCACGCACGAAAAGCTCGTAGTAAAATAATCAAGAAAATCGAGTAGGGACGGATGACATTGGAATGGTTTCGTAAAATTGAGGGGCTTGAACTTTGGAACCGTTGATGAAAAAAAGGGTTTAGATACCCCGTTATTCAATGTGAAAAGGATTCTTAGGGCCGGTTGTATGTCGCAAAGTAAATGCTTGCACCACTAACACAGGGTAGATGGTAAATGGAGGGACTGGGATGGCCAATCAGATGACAGGAACTTTCAGTGCCTGGCATCTGATTGGCCATTCCAGTCCCTCCATTTACCATCTACCCTGTGTTAGTGGTAAAGCATTTAGTTAATAGATAAGGTGTGTAGTTTCACAGTGAATGAAATAAAACTCAAAGAGGTTTATACAAACTCAATATATTTCGGATTATTAGTCCATCATCAGGAGTTTACAAGTCGTAAAACTCCTGATGATGGACTAATAATCCGAAATATATTGAGTTTGTATAAACCTCTTTGAGTTTTATTTCATTCACTGTGAAACTACACACCCTTTACTCTATTAACTAACATCATGTTTCACCTAAAACCTACACCACTTTCCATTAGTAAAAAATCATTTACTTTGCGACATACAACCGGCCCTTAATAGTAAGAGTTATGGACTTGAAACTAAAAGAAAATGGCGGTTTTAGAGCCTGTTTGGAGGAACTTGTTCCGTGATCGACAATCCCCGTACAATGCACTGAATTTAAAAGTATGTATACCGTTGTCGTCAGAAATCTTAGGCAAGGAATTTTCAGAAACTTGAAGTTTACACGAAGTCAAATCAAGGTGCAGCTGATAATACAGAGAGAATGAGTTACAATAAATTAAATTTATACGGAGCCTTGATTGTAAAAAAAGAGTAGAAGGCGGATTCAAAAGTAAATTTTCAAAATAAAGGAAAGTTGAGTGAAGCTCTGAAATATGCACAAATCGTCCATCCCTCTTATACAAAAATTGAGATAATTCGTCACAAATTAGAAGGACCGGAAGGTGCTAAGGACACTTACACTGTTGAGGTTTTGTAAATTCAAACAATTAAAAATCAATTGTTTACGATAGTGTAGTAAAGAAGGGTCTTAAAATTTCATCAGTAGTGTGATTGGTGAAGTCATAGTGAATTTTAAGCGAGGAACAGAATGGATTCAAAATAGAAAAGTCATCCATAGACAATGTTTTTACCCTAAAACAAATAATAGAAAATAATTTTTAAGAAAAAAATAAAAACCGACTTCAAAAAATTAAATGCAACAAAATAAAATACACTAAAAGGTATAAAATAATTATTATCTTATTTAGTTACAACTAAACGACGAAATATTAACATGAAATTACTTTTTTGAAGTCGGTGCCAAACAAGCTATACTCTATAAGCGAGCGTACCCGCCAAACGTACTAAGTAAGATCCGTCGAGTGCGATTCATAAAAGGTATATGTTTGGCACCAACTTCAAAAAGTAATTTCATGTTAATATTTCGTCGTTTAGTTGTAACTAAATAAGATAATAATTATTTTATACCTTTTAGTGTATTTTATTTGTTGCATTTAATTTTTTGAAGTCGGTTTTTATTTTTTTCTTAAAAATTATTTTTATTGTTCTCTTTTTAGTGATGTTATTAATAGTGATCATATCATCAGAACTTGACCAAATTAATATGACACCATCCCTAAGACACCCCCTTTCGGATAAAAAAAGAACCATCGAAATCGGTTCATAAACAAAGAGGTTAGGTCTAAACAAACCTAATAAAAAAGGTCTAATACCTATGAAAAAAAAACGAAAAAAAAATGGGACCAATCGGAAGCTAGACTGGACCCAATGCAAAAAAAATTTTCAAAATCGGTTGACAATTGGCTGAGATATGAGGTAACATAGGCACAAAAAAAAAAAAAAAAAAATCAGTCGAATAGAGAACCTCCTCCTTTTTGAAGTCGGTTAAAAAGAGAATAGAATTTAATCTAGAAACACTTATATGACCTTTCTGGATTTAGAAAAAGCTTTTGATAAGGTTAAACGAGAAAAACTCTGGGAAATTCTTAACACAAAGGGAATACCACACCATCTAATTTCAATGATATAAAGAGCCTTTACAAAAATACCAGAATTCAAATTGACACAAGAAGAAATGTATATTAGCCAGGGAGTTGGCCAAGGGTGCATTCTCTCACCCACTTTGTTTAATTAATATATAGACGATCTTCTTAGAACCTGTTAAAATAATATAAAAGATGGCGTACTGCTAAAAAGAAATATATACCTTAACACCTTACCATTTGCGGATGACCAGCTTATAATCCAGGATAGTGAAGAAAAAATCCGTACATATATTCTCACAAATAGCCAGAGAATATAATCTTAAAATATCATCGTAAAAAATGAAAATGATGGCTTTTAGAGGCAAACATCTTATACGATCTAAAATTGTTATAGACCAGTGGTTCTCAACCTTTTGAGACCCATTTCTGGAGGTTGACTAACACCTATCGCCTTCTTTTCATTTTCATTGTATGCCTAATTTTAATTTGAAATAAAGCGGTTTTATTATTTTAAACAATTTTATTACCGAATATAAAAACAACCAAAGCAGTTTTAACCGGTCCCTTTTAAATAAAATAGAAAAAAAATTAAAATGTACATTTTTTACAGATTTTTTTTTAAGAACAAAGAAGTGAAATAATTAACTAAGATCATTGACGTAGATTTAAAAAACAGGAGTACATGTTTTCATTTTTAAATTGGAATCTGAAATCATACTTCAGATCTAGAAACTTTGTCTCCAAAGAGTTATCAAGCTTATCCACAGCTTCAAACGAGAATGGTTCTAGAATCCAATCCAGAATTTGTAACTTGGTCAAATCTTCAAATTTTGATACCATGTCAGATTTAACTGGTCAAGGTGATCAGTAAAAGTTAGAATTTTGTCTTCTGGGAGTTCAGGAGTCTCGTTATCTGACACTGAACACTTTTTAAGGATGAAATAATTTATTGGACTTGATAAGGTTCATCTTGATTCTTTTAGGCCTTATATTGACTTCGTCAATTTTTTTAAAAATATCTGTAAAGTACGCAAGTTCCAACTTGCGTTGCTTCGAATTCTCACTTAAAACAAGATCAGACGTGTCGAGAAACTCAGTAACCGTGTCAAATAATTTGAATACTAATCTCCCCCAAATCGCCAACTTGGGGGCGATCGCGCCCAGGTTGGGAACCACTGTTATAGACGGATCAATAATGGAACAAGTCAACCAATTCAATTATCTGGAATGTGAGCTGAGTTTTGTGGGTGAAATAGATCTTGATAAAAAAATTAAGCCGGTTTTAACATGTGTGCGGCACCATAAGGGAGACACTTTGTTGTGACCCTCGAGAATTCTTTCCTTGAATAAATATAATTATTTTAAGGGCAATGTTTGGCGGTCCCTTTGAAGCTCGAGGGCACCTTTTTGACAATAGGGAAGCGAACTTTGCAAATTCAGCTTACTGGACCCAAGTCAGATAGCTCTTAAAACGAGTCATAAATAAATGTCAATGGCTTTTGGTTCCAGATGTTGATTTGTAGGTTCATTGGCTTTTTGGGAAATTTCCAGAAATGCAAATTTCCCAAGAAAGGTCACGTGGTTTGGAAGTCCCTCCCTTAAAAAGGGAGTGGTCAATGATTAAGATGTACTCCTACTCATTAGTAAATTGACGAATCGGGAATATTTCTTGTGGAAACTCCCAGAGATGACAGGTAGGTTTTGAGTCAGTTGACAGAGTTAGTCAGTTCTAATTTGAAGTCCGAGATGGGTCAGTGCGAATCTGGAATCGACTTGGAGGCAGTTGTTAACTTGGAGTTAAGAGATGAATAAAAAACTAATATGAAATAATCTCTTCTCTTTAAAATACACCCTTCTCTCCTCTCTTCAAACCAGCACCAGGGCTTAAACAGGCCGAATCGCTTGGGCGCGTTACCAAGACCAGTCACGGGATCTATCTTCGAGATAAAACAACAAATCGCCAACCTTTCTCTGGTCAAGAAGGGTTGCAACCAAAACCAATAGTGTGTCGCAACAACTTAAAGAAAACATCTTTGGGGGCTCAAATAAAACTGTATAAAGTCGCGGGCAGACCAAAGTTTCTGTACGGAAGTGAAACCACACGACCAAGACAGCCGAATTACAACTGCGGAGATGCGTTTCCTTAGAGACGTCAAACGATATAGAAGAATAGATAAAATCAGAAATAGTCAATCAAGAGAAGAACGCCAAATCTCAGGGATAGATAGTGTCAGGGATAAATATAAACAAAATTGGATTGACTACCTCGAAAGGATGAAAGACCCAAGACTTCCAAAGGAAAAAGAGATCTTGGACGCCCTAGAGGACGTTGGCAGAATAATGTCTTAGCCGGAACAGGCTTGCCTAACCCTTGACTGCAAATGATGATGTTGATGATGAAGATGCGCTAATTGCTATTGTTTCTTTATTCTATTTATCTCTATATATTTAATATCATTTAATCGAATGGTCAAATGGCCTGCCATTTGCAATTCTATAACTCGAACAGATATGAATTTACAATATAAAGAAGGTTAATCCGGAGTTTTAGGAATTTTACTCACCACTCCAGCGCCCACTCGTAATTCAACATTTTCCAATTTCTTCGCTCCATAACTGGATCGAAATTGAGACCAGATAGTTTTTCGCCATTCAATCTGTTTCGATATTCGCCACCATTCTTCAATTGTCTTGTATTTCGACACCAGAAAGATTTTATTTCGAATGAGAAAGAATCCGATAAATGTTGGATTAACGGCTCGTGAAATGGTTGTGTGCAACAACAACTTGGGATTAAGATTATTGGTGTCACAAAGGGATTCCAAACATCCAGGTGTAACGTCTGTAAAGAAAATATATTATTATATATTAACAATATGTTAATAATTAAACAATTAAATATTAATTGGAAATTTATTGACATTTGAATAGTATTGTTTTGTAACAATTATAACATAAAAGTATCCGATTTAATTAAATAGTTAAATTTAGTTAATTTATTGTCTATTATAGCTATATCGAATGTCCAATTAACGAAATAATATGGTTTGTTATTTAATATTCTGTTTAGGATATTGAAACAACAATGTTGTGTCGTTAATAATAAGTATTATTATAGGAAAATCTAGAAAGTTAGAGAGAGATAAAAAATTATATAAACCAAAAAGTCTAGCCGGATATTCTGATGAAGAATTTCGATTTCTGACTCTATTTATATTTAATTTGAATATTGTAAATTCCCCCTGAGGATTGGGGTGTATCCACAGTATCCCCTGCTTGTCGTAAAAGGCGACTAAAAGGAGGGTAAAATCTTCGCTTCGCAGCTGGTATAAATCATTTAGGTATATATTACCTGGTGTAAAGTCTTGTTTGGATCCAAATGCACTAAAAGTGGTCGAAAACATTGGAGTTCTGTAATAATCCTATGGCTGTTATCCAGAGTCACTATTGACGCTACAATCTTCTTTCGAGATAATATTTTCAAAAATTTCACGTTGGATTCATTTTCTGTAAAATCTATTTACAAAAAGAATTCATTAAAACCTACCTAGTAATTAAGGATAGTGAATTAAAGGAGACAATAATATTAGAGTGTGTCTTCTGCTGGAAAAATTAATTTTTTAAATTGATTTATAACGAGGCTATAGTCTCGAGGGCTTTGCCACCTTCATTCTTTCAATTCTTGTGAATCCATTGTAATAATCTGATGAAAGAGTCAAAGCCTTCGAAACTATAGTCGTTCGCTAAAATAAATCAAAAAATTAACATTTCATTGTTTGCATCCATAATCAAATCTTTAAAAGGATCGTAGGGAGTTGGACCAGAATTTAAATCAAACGCAAAGTTTCTTAATTAAATGTGCCAAATGTTTCGTCACTAATTAGCGACTTCCTCAGTGGCTGAAATAGTGAAAAAAGGACAATTAGACACCTTTTATTAATCATTTCATGCTTTTACTGTAGTATAATATTTTTTTAAGGGCCTCCACATCTCCCTTTATAGCCCTCCGCTCCTCCCACTCAGGATCCGGTTGAGTAAGCTCAGGGTGTGGCCACAGCAGAAGGTATGAAACCTTAGTATGCTGCGACCAAGAATAAAATAATAATAATAATAATATATATATATGTGAATCCAGCCAAGCCAACTTGCCCTGGTCCTACACACCATGACACCGCCCTGATTCCAGCCACCTCGCGCCTCCGTCAATCTGAGCAGCAGCCTGGCAGATTTTACCAGGCAACGCACCGTCAAGATTTGTAAGTTTTACACGCACTCTTCAAGCGAAGAGTTCACTCCCCATTCCAACCCCCCCTCAGCTGCACGAGTCCATTCCCCTATTGCTGCTCCCCCACCACCGCTCAAGCTGCGCGCGCCACTACCGCCCGCAGCGCCACCGTGGAAGTCTGTCACCACTCGAGAGCGGCGACGACCAGCTAGTCCCTGATTGGCCATAATAACAAATGCGCTGATTGGCCGAAATAAGGACCTATCATCAGGAGCCCCAGATATCAACGCGGCCTCTATAAAGATCGTCTCGCATTATTTCAAATCAGTTACGATTACCCCTCCGACACGAACAGTTCATCCATCAGTTCAGTTCAGTTCAGTTCAGTTCAGTTCAGTTCATCAAGTATATGTTTACCGAAGATTTAACCAGCAAGTTTCAAGAAGTATTTTTCTACTCAAGATACACGAACATCTCCAGTTTTATTTCTATTATAAAGCATTTTGTTATATTATTATTTAAAAAGCATCTAATAAACCATTATTATTGAAAATACTTGAGTCTTTCTTCCCCTGGTTTAAGCCACCTAGAATAATCCCTACAGCCGAAATGTCGAGTAAAACTTTCAAACCCACGCGGAGAAACCCGAAAAACCTCTAATGACATAGAACCTATCCGCGGAAGCCTCACTGAACATATATATATGTGTGTGGTTTTTACCTCACTGAGGAAGTTGCTAATCAGTGACGAAACGTTTCGCCCATTTAATTAAGAAACTTTGAGTTTGATTTAAGTTCTTGTCCAACTCCTTACGATCCTTTTAAAAAATTATAATTCCAGCAGAAGACACACTCTATTATTGTCTCCTATAATTTATTAAAATTCTGCTACCCTCGGCAAAAAGAAACTTTCAATTTAAGGATAGTGAAATTATAATTTTCCCGCGACGTATTTTTCTCGCTAGTCCTGATGAGGCTATAACTATTTTCGATTTTAAAAGTTTTAATGCATAATTCAATATACACTCTATGAAACTATGGTTTCTTCGCAAGTGTTTAAGTTTTCTAGTAAAGTGTTCTCTCTCGTAGAAAGTTGTTCTAATATTGTATTTAACAATTTACTTTTATTAAACTTTGCACTTTCAAATTAGTTCAATCTTTAGGGACAGTGCGTCACGACTTTAGCGCCAACTGGCGACGAAAATGTAAGCTTTTGGGGATGATTTATTATACGTCCAAGACAAAGAGACTAGATAAAGGCCCCCTAGGCTCCGTGCACTGTTTTATCTAAGATATATTATACTATAATACAATATTTGCCCCAATTGTTCCCAAATTGTTTGAATAAATAAACACAAGAGAGCTCTATCTTAGGCAGGAGTGCTGCCTCTATGTTTAACCCACGGTCCCTATAAGTACTAGTCAAAATCTATTTATTAATATACCACTTGCAAAGCCTGCCTTTGGCCATTTTGCTGTCCAAGTGTCCACGCCATCTGGACTCCGTAATGGTTTTTAATATAATAATTTAAATTAAATTAAAAATTTTATTTGTCATCAACAATTAGTAGATTTTAAAATTAGAATAAATAATGTCGGAGTCGTCGTGAAAGCCGATTATAATAAGTATAAATAGATAGATATCCCTTTTAACTAAAGCGTAGTTCTACGCGTATATGGTAGATAGCCAAGAAAAGGTGTCCGCCTGTATCTATGCAACCTATTGGACGAATCTGTTTCGGACTAGCCTACCCTACAGGCGTCCTCGTTAAATTAATATTTTTCGTAATTAAATCAAGGAACGAAAAAAGATTTTTACATTATAGACAAAAGGATAAGCCAGGATTCGATCCCGGGATCTTCGCATGTGCGCTGTGACGCCTTATAAAGAGCCTTAGCTCTTATCCTCTCGCTCACCGATCCCCAGACTGAAGCTGATGCCAATGTCTATATGAATTTGGAATTTCATTTTTATTTAATCTTTTTAATCTCTTCCTCGTTTATTTTCGCAGCTCTGTAGTTGGCTTGACTAATTAAACTATATCCAAACCAAGCCACCTACAGAGCTGCGAAAAATGAACGAGGAAGAGATTAAAAAGATTAAATAAAATGAAATTCGAATTCATATAGACATTAAGTATCAGCGGTTCGGGGATCGGTGGGCGAGAGGATAAGAGCTAAGGCATCCTATAAAGGCTTCGACAGTGCACATCCGAAGATCCCGGGTTCGGAATCCCGGCTGATCTTTTTGTCTATAATGTAAAAATCTTTTTTCGTTTCCTAATTTAATTTAATTTATAATTGTCTTTCGACGTGCCCTCATTGTCATTGAGCCCTGGAATGAAGAAGAAAATTATTTTAGACCTTTGGGTTCGCGATCGAGTGGGAGGTGTTTGGATAAATTTTTCGTAATGTTTAAAATTTGACGGCCTTCTCTCATAAGCTCAATTCATCAACATTCCTCCTAGAAATTATTTAATTATAACTTCTAAACTGTTGAATCTATAGCAGCAAATTTCATTAGAAGCAAAAGTTGTAGAGGGTATAATTTTTGACATTTTCGTTAAATTAAAATGGGGGAAGGGGGGTGCAAAAAATGAAAATTTTAGACCTTTTGGATGTCGAAACGGACAACCAAATTTTGTTTGGGTAGTGGTTGGAGGTAGAGGTGGGTAGAGAGGGCTGAGAGAGTGGGCTAGGGGATCCAGAGGGTTGAGGGGGAGTGCGTCTCTAGGGCTAACAAGATACCTGCCAAATGCGGGCGTTGCTACTAGTATTCTTCTAGTTAGATTTCGCCTAATGTATTAAATAACCAACTTTTTATCAATACTATCATATTAAAAATATTAAAAACAATGCATATAATATATTTTTATTGATCTCCATTATTATTTTCTCAAGAACATGCATTATTCATTCTAATGAATTTTTTATTAGAAAATCGCGAAAAAACTCTAACAAATTTCTGATTTTTTTGTAAAACATAAAAATAGTCCTTACTGTAAACAAAAATGGCTTCTTTTTTAATACCCTATAGGTATAATTATTTTAAGATTATTTCAAAATTTCTAGCATTTTTAGTTTTCGAGATTTTAAGCCATTTAGAAGAATACCTCCATATATATATAGGAATACACCCTCACAAGCTTCATTTTATTGTGTTGTAAAATTTGTTAAAAAAAAAAACAGGAAATATAAAGGCTACGAAGAAACTGGAATAGGCCAAAATAAAGAAATTGGAATTGGAATTCATCCAGAAGACTTGCAATACACATGGAATGTCTCAGAACAGTGTCGAAAAATTATTAAATTTTTTATTTAATAATATATATATACCGGGCGAGTTTTTTTATCTTGAGACAGTCTTATAACTCAAAACAGTGCATTATATGGAAAAAGCTGCAAATAAAAGTTTATTTATATCGAAGGGGAAACTAAACTACGCTATTGTTTGTCGACCTAGAACAAGCTTTCAAGGGTATTTCAATGTCAAGTTCTGTTTTTAAATAGAACCTTATATTTTTCTATACGTCTACTTAATCTACAAAAAAAATGAACAACTTTCATAAGAACTATTTTTTTATACGACATCAAATAAACAAAATACATGAATCAATTAAATCTCAATATAACTCTTAATAATTATTTTTAACAATTATTTAACTAAATTATCAAATAATAATGATCAAATAATTAATTATTAAATAAATAATTATTAAATCGAAAAGTCACAACAATGAAATTAAGTGTTTATAATGATATTAAAACTTCGTTATACTCAGATTTTTTGTATGTTCCAAAACTCGAGATAGCCCAAAGAAATATGATCCGAAGTATTCTTGGCTACAGAAAAATAGACAGACATAAAATAGAAGATCTATATAGAATTACAAAAATGAGAAATATTAGCATTGACTTAAGAAAAAGTAAATGGAGAGTGGGCGAGGGCATATTGCTAGAATGAAGGATGAAAGATGGCCAAAAATTCTAACTAGAGTGGTGTCCCCTAGACAGGAAAAGATCGCGAGGAAGACCACCAAGAAGATGGAATGTCGAACTAGTGAGAGTGACTGGAGTAGAATGGATGAGAGTGGCAAGAAACAGAGACACTTGGAAGACCATGGGAGAGGCCTATGCCCCTCGGGGCCTGGTTCCTTTATAACTTGTGCATAGTTTAATTAAAAATGAAAACAAATGTATTTTATTATAGTTAAAAAAAATAAAAATGATGATTGTAATAATAATGATACTAAATAACTAAATTGTATATAGAATGTTAAATGTAAAATGTAATTTGAACCAATAAAGGCTTAAAAATAAATAAATAAAATAAATAAAAATACTCAAATTTAAGAGATTATTTTTTCTACTTAACAGATCTATATAAAATTCTTGAGCTTAAAAAAATTATTTCTCGAGATCAATCCAATAGGAAAGTTATATGTTATATTGTATTACCATAATAAAAATGGAGCATTTTTTTTTTGTTGAAGACAGAATTGAAATGGTCTTAATTTATGCGCGAGTAGAATGTGGAAGAAGCTATTATGGGGCTGCCATTGAAATGGATGCCAAGCGTTTTCCTGATAGGAATACACCCTCTCACAAGCTTCATTTTATTGTGTTGTAAAATTTGTTAAAAAAAAAACAGGAAATATAAAGGCTACGACGAAGAAACTGGAATAGGCCAAAATAAAGAAATTGGAATGGAATTCATCCAGAAGACTTGCAATACACATGGAATGTCTCAGAACAGTGTCAAAAAATTATTAAATTTTTTAAGATTTCTCGGAGTAATTTTTGGAGACTGGACTGATAAGTGAATTAAGTGGATATTGATGAGGCAGTTCAAAAAAGAAGAAGATCATTTACACCATCTTCTTTACTCATAAAACCGACGTTTCGGAGGCTATTCCCTCCTTCTTCAGGGTTTTGAAAAGTCAGTAAGAAGGGGAAATCCAATGCGGCACTCCCTCTGTCTCCTCTTTCAGTGGCAGTAACAACAATATCTATGTATTTCGTGCTCAGCAGAATTATAATGTAATTATAATACACATTATATACATTATATGAATCTCTGCTGAGAATGAAATACAAGATATTATTGTTACTGCCACTGAAAAGAGGAGACAGAGGGAATGCCGCATTGGATTTCGCACGCACTTTTCAAAACCCTGAAGAAAAAGGAATAGCCTCCGAAACGTCGGTTTCATGAATAAAAAAATGGTTTTTGAGAAAAAAATAAAAACCGACTTCAAAAAATTAAATGCAACAAATAAAATACACTAAAAGGTATAAAATAATTATTATCTTATTTAGTTACAACTAAACGACGAAATTTTAACATGAAATTACTTTTTGAAGTCGGTGCCAAACAAACTATGCCTATAAGCGAGTGTACCCGCCAAACGTACTAAGAAGTAAGATCCGTCGAGTGCGGTTCATAAAATGTATATGTTTTCGGCACCAACTTCAAAAAAGTAATTTCACGTTAATATTTCGTCGTTTAGTTGTAACTAAATAAGATAATAATTATTTTGCATACCTTTTAGTGTATTTTATTTGTTGCATTTAATTTTTTGAAGTCGGTTTTTGTTTTTTCTTAAAAATTATTTTTATTTTTCTCTTTTTAGTGATGTTATTAATAGTGTTCATATCATCAGAACTTGACCAAATTAATATGACACCATCCCTAAGACACCCCTTTCGGATAAAAAAAGGACCATCGAAATCGGTTCATAAACAAAAGAGGTTAGGTCTAAAACAAACCTAATAAAAAAGGTCTAATACCTATGAAAAAAAAACGAAAAAAATGGGACCAATCGGAGAACCTCCTCCTTTTTTGAAGTCGGTTAAAAAGATGGTGTAAATTATCTTTCTTCTTTTTGGACTGCCTCATCAATATCCACTTAATTAAATTATTTTGTTTAATAATTAATTATTTAATCATTATTATTTGATAATTAAGTAAAATAATTGTTAAAAATAATTATTAAGATTGTTTTGAGATCTAAATGATTAATGTATTTTGTTAATTTGATGCCGTATAAAAAAAATACTTCTTGCGAAAGTTGTTCAATTTTTTTTTGTAGATTAAGTAGAAGCATAGAAAAATATAAGGTTCTATTTAAAAAACAGAACTTGACATTGAAATGCCCTTGAAAGCTTGTTCTACGTCGACAAACAATAGCATAGTTTAGTTTTCCCTTCGATATAAATAAACTTTTTTATTTGAAACTTTTTTCCATATAATCCACTGTTTTTTGAGTTATAATACTGTCTCAAGATTAATAAAATTCACTCGGTATACAACACTTTTTACATTTTTCCCCTCTCGAGGCCTCAATATAAGAAAAAATATGAAACTTTTAGTTCTAGATCTTTTGTAGTGCCTATTTCATTTTGTAACATTTTTATTTTGTCTCGTCCGCGAAGGTATGATAAATAATTTGAAATTTTATTTTTGGGAAAAGTGCCTAATACAAATAAATAAATAAATAAATCTTACCTGGTTTAATAATAAAAATACAATCATTATTTAATTTTTTCTTTATAATTTCTATCGCATTTTCAATAAAACATTGAAATGTAATTGAACAAATCGATAACAACAGTACTAGAAATACAATCGTGAAATTCATTGTTGCTCATTGTTACATATTCTAGAATGGAAAAATTAATCAACGTTTAACTTATTTTATATATTTTTAAGCAATTTATCTTTGGAGTTAATTAATAAATAATTAATTAAAAAAAAATTAACCGAAATTATCTAAATTACAAGTTTGATAACTAATACTATATATATTTATCTAGATTAATTTGTAACAACGCTTAGAGAAATTTCTCTAAAAAAATTACCCTATTGCCTAGAATCGAACCAACGAACTCTTGAACTATGGTCATCAGCTCTAACCACTAGACCAATGTCACATTAAAATTTATATCTTGATTTCTTTTACTAAAACTATATATTTTTGATTTAGACTTTGTGTCTAGATAATATTGTATTCATTTGAACGCGAATGAAAATGAAAAAACACCAATAGATTTTAAATTAAGAAACATTAAATATATATTAATTAACGAGGCAAATTTGAAATATAATTCTCAGCTCGGATTTTAAAATGATGGCTCCAATCGATTTTCATTAACCAGGCAAATTTGAAATATATAGGGTCCGCCATCTAACGTTTTTTTTCAACTAGTGCTTATTTCGTGAATGGTAACACTTAGCTCATGTTTGATTTGACAGATAATTAGTTTTATCCTTCCGCTGAACGAATATGGTTGTGTATACGCTTGAACAACGCTGGGAAATATTGCGACATTACTTTGAAAATCATGGTAATGTTGCAGAATGTGTGCGAAAATTGCGTACGGATTTTGGAAGAAGAGAAGCACCGTCAGCTCCGTATGTTCGTTATCTTGTGAAAAAAGTGAAAGAAACTGGCATCCTCATCGATAAACCAAAGCGTGAAAAGCCAAAAACAGTGCGTACACCCGAGAATATTGCTGCTGTGGCAGAAAGTGTGCGTGAAGCGCCATCAACATCAATTCACCGTCGTTCTCAACAATTGAACATTTCGGAGACATCATTGAGACGAATTTTGCATAAAGACCTTGGTATGACGCCATACAAAGTCCAATTGGTTCAGGAGTTGAAGCCAACTGACCATCCAATGCGTTTTCGCTTCGCTAATTGGGCCTGCGATCGACTTACAGAAGATGCCGATTTTGCCAAAAAAATCATCTTTTCAGATGAAGCTCATTTTGATCTTGGCGGGTATGTAAACAAGCAAAATTGTCGCATTTAGGGCACAGAAAACCCCCACGCATACATTGAAAAGCTCGACGCACCCAAAACGAGTCACTGTTTGGTGCGGATTTTGGTCCAGAGGCATAATTGGGCCATTTTTCTTCGAAAATGAGCAAGGAGTGGCCGTTACAGTCAATGGCGATCGTTATCGGGCCATGTTGAACGAATTTTTGTTCACAAAAATTGAAGAGGAGGATATTGGCAACATTTGGTTTTGCGCAGGACGGCGCTACGTGCCACACAGCCGAAGCTACACATGATGTTTTGCGCCCTGTTTTTGAAGATCGCATTATCAGCCGCAGAGCTGATGTCGTTTGGCCACCTCGGAGCTGCGATTTGACACCGTTGGACTATTATTTGTGAGGTGCCGACAAAGATAAGTGTTACGCCGACAAGCCAGAGACAATTGACGCTTTAAAGGACAATATTCGTGAAGCCATTGGTGAAATACAGCTACACACAATCGATAATGTGCTTAAAAATTGGACCGATCGTGTAGGCTACTGCATGGCCAGCCGAGGCAGCCATTTGAATGAAATTATTTTCCATTATTAACCAGAAGGATTGGGGGTCGGGTAGGCTAGGCGGTAGCATGTCAGCCAGGCTAACCAAGAGGATCCGAGTTCGAATCCGGCTCGAGGCATCCGGGTAAAATCTGACCCCCGAGGTAGAGACAAATTTAAAAATAAAAATAATCAGTATCGTAAATGGCTTATGGCTACCATGGCCGAAAAGCCAAAAAAAAAAAAAAAAACAGAAGGATTGTACTTTCAAATAAAAAAGAAATTTGAGAAAATATTCAGTATTTTTTTTTAAAGCATTTTAAAAAAAAAGTTATTTGGCGGACCCTATATATATTCAAATTTTGAAATGAAAGACTCCAATTCATTTTACATTAAGAAACAAATAATATATTGATAATTGTTCCTCCCCCCCCCCGCCACTCAAAAATTAAAGATGCGAAACTTTTAAGAGACGATGTATTTTCGGTAGTTTACGGGTATACATTTGGAGTGTGGTTTTTTAAGAGGAATAAAATTTTTGGACCGAGACGCTGCCCGCCAGGGCAACAGCCCGGAGGGCCGAGCTTCGAGGGCGTGCCGAAGGCACGCACGAAAACCTCGTTGATTATAGTTTAACGTGTATTTATTTATAGCTTAAAATAAATTTGCTATTTTAGGGGTGACAATTTTTATCTGCCTTTTGGATGCCAAAGTACCTTGTAATCGATCATGAAAGCGTTTTATTATTTAAACAATCACTATATGCCTGCTGAAAAAAAGAAACCCTATCGACCAGACATAGTTAGCCCTATCTAACTAGCTAGGTCAGATTGAATTAATTTATTAGATTATCATTTTTTTAATATATAATTTCAAATTAATACAAATTATGGACGGAAATGATAAAAATAGTAGATAACAATAATTTCCATGGTGAAAAAAAGAAACCTATCGAGCAGGACTAATTCATCCTATCACACAGCTTTGACAGATTGAATTAATTTATTATCATTTTTTTTTAATTTTATAATAATAAATAAAAATAACTATGTCCGCTGAAAAAAGAAACCCTATTGACGAGACACATTTAGTCCTATTACACACCAATTGAATTAATTTAATATTGTTTTGTAATTCTAATGAAGTAATAAATGAATATAAGTATACCTGCTGAATAGAGGAAACCCTAACGACCAGACATAGTTAGCCCTATCACAGATTAACTTAAATTAATTTAGAAAAGTGAATTTATTTTTATTTAGGAAACAAATCAAAGATTTTAGTAGAAATATTTTTAAGATACTTAAATCTTTACATTAATTAATTAATTTAATATCATATTTTTTTAATTTTATTGATAATAAATAAAAATAATTATGCCCGATTGCCCTGACATAATTTGTTTTATCACACATCTACACACACAGACACACTATACTACATACTACTTTAATGGAGGCCTAGGAGCAGATTGCAAGCAACCGGGAAACTCATTACCATCCATATTATTTAAGCTAACTTGTTTAGAACAAGTGACGTTGATGATGGATTTAGGATCCATAATCAGCTTATTTAGCAAACGCGGTGAGAGTTCTTAGCCGTCCTGAGGGGAACGTTACCATGTGTCACCACGAGGAGGTGAACTCTCGTATCCTTTCAGTGTCCGTCCGGGCAATTTTACTTACATACTAGGTCTAAAATGTTAAAACTAGAGGTTAGTCATCATCATTGAGTATACAGTCCTAAGACTGGTTTGATGCAACAATCCGTCTCCACTCGACTCTGTCCCCCGCCAGCTGTTTAACCTCTCTAAATGTCTGGCATCCCATATCCCCAATTATTTGGTTGAAATATTCTAATCTGGGTCTTCCCCTTCCCCTTTTCTTTCCCACCCCCTCCAAGGTATCCCTAAGCAGTCCCCCATGTCTCAGTGTGTGCCCCATCATCTGACCTCTTCTCTTCTTCAGACTCTTCCACAAGGTTCTTTTTTCTCCGATTCTTCCACGAACTTCTTCATTTGTAATTTTTTTAGAGGTTAGTAAGTATGCAATTGGATGTTGATGAAAGCAGTCCACGGTGGTTGTAAAAAATAAGACTATAGAGGTTTTATTATTTTACATTTATTTGTTAAACCGACGTTTCGGAGATTTATCTTCCTTCTTCAGGGTAACAAAAAGTCAATGAAAGTAGTTCAAAAAATAGTTACTTTCTGTCTCCTTTGACAATGCCAAAAAACATTATAAAAATTCTTTTTTGCTTTTTACTTTGTTTTCTATTCGAGATGAAAAAGAATTTTTATAATGTTTTTTTGGCATTGTCAAAGGAGACAGAAAGTAACTATTTTTTTAACTACTTTCATTGACTTTTTGTTACCCTGAAGAAGGAGAGAATAAATCTCCGAAACGTCGGTTTAACAAATAAATGTAAAATAATAAAACCTCTATAGTCTTATTTTTTACAACCACCGTGGACTGCTTTCATCAACATCCAATTGCATATTTATACCAGTCCGTCTCCTAAAGAAAATCTCTATCAATTAGTAAGTATTTCTAATTCGTCTACTGTTTAATCAATAGTTGTTAGTCTTAAGCCTAATTGTGTGTGTTCTAACCCTATTGGTTAGAATTTCTACTTACCCAGGATAGCAATAAATTGCTACTCTGAGCGTCTTAATTTTATGTTATGTCTACCTAGGGTATATTTGCATGCTTGAAGGGACCGGGACTATGCAGTCCCAATTCCTTGTGGTCGAGGTGAAGGAAAGAAAGAGAGATGCGCTGGAGTGCCGCTTGACTTACTTTCGCGTATTAATCTGTTGGAGTGAGGCTCCTTAATTCCTACAACACACTCCTGCGATGCGGGAAAGCCAAACCTGCGAATATACTGAATTTAGTGTATAGTTCACGGGTTTCTATTAATTTAGGAAGGTTGTTTCGAAAATCTGAGTTTAGAAGCTCCGGGTATCGCAGACTTGTGTAGAGCGGGCATTCGAAGAGAATGTGCTCCACGGTCTCCTCGATATCGGGGCAATTTGGGCTAGGGGTATCGCTTGCACCCCTCGCGAATAGCGTGCCATTTATGGACCCGTATCCGCTGAGGAGAAATAGCGTATGCATGTCTGGGTTATACCAATTTGGCATGTTCCCGTATTTGACACGCGGAAAGAAGCGTTTAGTGAGACGTCCCACGTCTCCTGACTGCCACTCTTCCTGCCAGAGTCTACCTATTTCGCGGTCTAACTTCGAATATTCACGTGCGACACTATATATATAGTCTTCCATGGATTCATGATGAATGAATTCATATCGTCCTAACTTGGCGCTTATGTTTTTCCGAATTTTGTATTTTATCGCGGACTTTTGAATTTCAAGCCGTAGTGGTGCTGCACCTGCTAAGACACGAACAGCTGCCGTTGAAACTGCTCTGCACAACTCTTCTTCTCACACAACTACAGATTGAATTAATCTAATATCGTTTTGTTTTAATCTGCTGAAAAAAAGAAACCCTATCGATTAAGCATAGCTAGTGCTATTACACAACTACGTCAGATTGAATATTAATATGACAAATCTAAACAATTTTATGTATTTTATGATCCTATTTTATACATGTATTCATTGTTTTAGCATAAACTAACCTGGACACAAATAAATACTTTAAAGAAAACAGAAGATGAGATACCAATAGAATATTTATTGAAATCGTCGAATTAAATATACAACACATACATAATGCCATGCAAATGATTATATATCAAGATCTTTCGATATATCCATCGCTTGTACATACTTGACAATGGTTAAAATATTAATAATAGATTTCGTTGATTATCTCAGTCTTTCTATCTTTAAGTGTTATCGATTATGTTTGAAAAAGGAAAAAATAATATTTTAGGGAGATGGTCAATATTTATGAATGAATTTTTAATCTGCAAAGTAAATTATCTGAAAAAATTTATATCTTATCTTATCTTATACTATTAAATGAGCAATAGCTATATATTGTATATACCGGATGGGTTTTTACTTTATCCAATGCGAAGCATGGGAGAAAGTATTGTAATGGGTCTCGCGGCAAGCGCGAGTTCAAAGGGTCCTCAGGTAAAGACTACGGAACCCATGGACTCAATTAAGGTCACAAATTGAAGTATTCAATGAGATTGAATTTTAGCACGTGACGGTTTTGCCAAAAATTGCCTGGGATCTCGCCGAGAGGCCAAAAAGTGCCATTTTTTTGGAAGTGCGTGCGGATGGATGTATGTGTGTTATCGTTTTTTTCGTCCACGAATTTTTCCACACCGTTGCACCGAATGAATTGAAATTGAAAACCTACCAGTATTTTAACAAAATGAAGCGCTGATTAGTTTTTGGTACATATCGGTTCACAAACATTAGTACTTTATTTCAGTACTTTTTTAGTTTTTTCTAAATATCTTAAAAATGACTTAACCAATTTTGATGAAATTTAATATCCTAATTAAGTACCTTTGGACCCACAAAAAAGGTTAAATAAAGTTTTTTAGTAAAATTATATTTCAAAGTACTTTACTCTAGAACATACTAATATTTCAAATGAATTTGGATAAAGTTTAGCAACGATCCGTTGCAGTTTATTTATCTTGAGACAGTCTTATAACTCAAAAACAGTGCATTATATGGAAAAAGTTTCAAATAAAAGTTTATTTATATCAAAGGGGAAACTAAACTACGCTATTGTTTGTAGACGTAAAACAAGCTTTCAAGGGTATTTTGAGGAAAACTTCTGTTTTTTAAATGGAAACCTATATGTTTCTGTACATATTCTGAATCTACTATTACTATATATTAGAATTTGCCAATTTAATTAATTAGATAACAGGTTCAAAAATTGTCATTCAAATAAAAATCAACTGTGGTGTGTCACCACACGACTTTCACATTTTCATTTATTTAAAATCATCGCGTCATTACTAATTTACATAAATGGATTAACATGGGTGCACCGTTTTACCAAGTTTCAGCTTTCTAGCGCAATTCAAAAACAGCATAACTTAATTGAAAGGTTGTTGATTTATACAGAGAAATCACTGAGGTTGTCCCCTGCTTGATATATATATATATATATATATATATATATATATATATATATATATATTATACATATATCGAAATAGAAGTCTTAGAACTTAGAAGATTTTAGTTAAATTGCTTTTAATCAAGTTGGTTGTTTTTTTGAACACTTGGCAGACAATGAGTGTTTTTTGTAATCTATTTATTATTTAATAACGGGAGAGGTCAGAGATCGGCCGAGCATCTCATTACGTCCACTTGAAGCAATTATTTATTTATTTATATAATCAAAAAATTAATATAAATATAATATTAATTAATTTAAATATTACGGACGTTAGCTTTGAGATTGTTTGAAATTATTTAAAATAATGTCGTGTGATTATACGTTATCTAATTTTAGCGAAAAAAAATCTTCAAATTAAAAACTCGCATATTTAACAACGCATAAGTTGAAATTTGCCAATAGATGAGGTTATCATAGAAGTCGATTCTGACCTTCTATAGAGGACATGAAAGCCACAGAACAAGTGGATGGATTGGGGGGGGGGAGTTGGCTATATAACCTCAATGGAAAACAAGAGAGAGCATTATTCTGAAAACTCTCAAAATGAATTTCCTTAGAGGATTTATTATTTTTGCTTCCTTGGCTGTGGCCACAATACAAGCACGGACGTCAACCCGACCTGATGATTATGACCAGGGCGAAGAAGAGCTGGACTTTAATTCCAATGTAACCAACACATTTCATTTCTACCAGGCATTTTTACATAATCTTTTCCAAAGATTTAAACAATCATAGCTCAATAATTCACTGGAAAATATTTAATAATTTAGTTTTGACTTGGTGTGTAATCATAACTAAATCTCTAAATCTTCCCTTTTTTAATCCTAACTCATCCGTTTTAAACTTCCACTTCTACTTGTTTTAAGACCATACGGATGTTTTTTTTTTTTAATAAATATTAGTTTTCAATTTAATAAACGGGATAAGGGAAAGTCGTGTGGATGACCGCATTAACTTATTTATTCATTAAATATTTATTTTAATGATTTGATTTTTTTCCCTTCCACAGGTTTTATTGAAAGCCTTAATTGAAGAAGTCAAAGAGCAGGTGAGTCGAAACTTTCTATTTTTATTATCAATTTAATTTATTAAGGGGGCGCATTAACAAAATACGGCCCTAAAATCTGATAACAGTCTCCCTAAGACAATGTTGTCGTGTTTTTTAATATTGAAAAGCAAGGTTACTGTTTAATAAATATAGTCCGGTTCACATAATCGAGGGTTCCGTATTATATAACTTCCAAAATACTATTATATATATATATATATATATATATATATATATATATATATATATATATATATATATATGTCCACAGTTTGTTATTTCTCGTTAATAAAGAGAGAATGAAGGAATTTGTAGTTTTTTAAAATTTTAAGTTAAGCCAATTCAGACGTTCAAAAGCAGAGTGGACCATCCCACATTTTTTATTAGAAATCCAGCAAAATAGAAATAAACGCTCGAGGCCAGTTTTTTCCACAATACTGATCCATAAGCTTAACTAAATTTCATATTTAGATTTTGTATAATGTCCAAGTTACAAGAAGCCAAAGATAGGCTTTTTCATCACTCACTCACTCAATCATCAAAATTCTAGAGTACTTCCGCTAAACCTAGAATGCTGAAATTTGGCATGCTGGTAGAGTTTGGGATACAATTAATGGGAAAAATAAAAAAATCGGAACTTTCCATTCTTCAGGACCTGAAATGAAGGGGTGAAAGTTATAGACTTAATTATAGTCTAGGCAAATTACGATTTTAAAAGGAAATAATTCCCGGTAAAGATTTTATTGTTGTAATACCTTTATTGGTACTCCAATATTACTACCCTAAGTTTTCCTCCAAATCTGTGTTGTGAAATTTTTCTACGCGCCTCAAATGAGAAAATTTCCGAGTTTTTTCAATTTTTCTTGAATAACTCTAAAACGGCTTATCAAGTCAAAAAGATATAAATTGTATAAATTAAAGCTCTTTAAATTATGCATAAAATGATAACAATTTTATCTATTTAGGTTTATTATAACCGATACTAGCGCCTGTCAAAAAACACCCTCCGGGATCACTTTTGAATATCCCTAAATCTGGTAATTTTTTCGATTTTTCCCCATTTTGAACATGAAGAAGCACGTTCACGACAAAGATGACTCTATACATTTTTAAACTAGATTAAATTTGCTACAATGAAAACAAAGTTTTATCTTAATTGGATAATGGTAACCCTGCAAAATGAGGTTGAAGTTACGAAAAAATGCAATTTTTTGCAAAAAAATCTCAGTTTTTCCTTCATAAAATCAAAACCATTTATCTTAGAAACTTAATTTCTATTTCCTTATGTAGAAAATTTTATTTAGTTGAACGTTTACTTAGACCACTTTTTTAATAAAACTTTTAGATTTATTGATATGCAGCATTTTCCATGACGCTTTTAAGGATTCGGATCATATCCTGTCCGGAAAATGTAGGATATCTATAAGTCAAAAAAGTGGTTCAATTAAACGTTCAAGAAAATAAAATTTCCTAGAGAATGAGACAGGAATCAAGTTTCTAGGATGAGTGGTTTTCATTTTATCAAAGAAAAACTGAGATTTTTTGCAAAAAATTGCATTTTTTCAAAACTTCAACCTCATTACGGTAAGGGTTACCATTATCCAATTAAGATGAAACTTTGTTTTCATTGTAGAAATTTTGATCTAGTTTAAAAATGAATGGAGTTGTCTTTGTCAAAAACGTGATCTTTTATGGTCAAAACGAGGCACAAACGAAAAAAGTACCAGTATTCCCGGGGGCTGTTTTTTCACAAGTGCTAGTACCGGTTCTACTGAACTTAAATGGATGAAATTGTTATCATTTTACGCGTAATTTAAAGAGCTTTAATTTATCAAATAAATACCTTTTTGAATTGATAAGCCGTTTTAGAGTTATTCAAGAGAAACTGAAAAAAACTTTGAAATTTTCTCATTTTGAGGCGCGTAGAAGGATTTCTACAACATAGATTTGGGGGAAGACTTAGGGTGGTAATATTGGAGTGCCAATAATGGTATTCCAGCAATAAAATCTTTATCGGAAACTATTTTCTGTTCATGCCATTTGTTCACGTAATTTGCTTGGACTATTAACACATGCTATAAATTCGATGAACCTAGAAAGCTGAAATTTGGCAAACTGGTAAAGATTGGCATAGTAATTAAATAGGAACTTGAAACACCACCATAGTTACATAATTCGTGAGATCATAATAAGATAGGATGGAAGGGCTAAAAGGGAAAGGTAGATCCCCTATCAAATAATCTATATATATAAAAGCCATTGTCAGACAGTACCTGTGGCGCCTTAGCGTACGATGTGGGAGAAAAAGCAACTAATATTTAATGACAGTTGTTATATTGTCAAATTTTACAAACAAAACATATCTATTCTCTATATTATATATCTATAATATCTCTATATATTAATATATTCCTCTATTAGATTTACGGCGTGCCTCATTTGAAATTTTAGTAGGCAAATTTATTAATTTTAAATATATTATATATTAATATATATTTAATTTTTTGGAAATAATTCATACCGCGAAAATTAGTTTTTTTTTTTGGAATTTAAGAAAAATATAAATTCTTAAAATTTTAGTAGACAAATTAATTTTAAAATATATATACCTACTATATATTAGGTATATATTTTTAATTTATAATATAAGTTTTAATGAGATATGATTTAATATGGGATAATGAGATTAATTCTTAATTTATTACTGCGCGGGTTATTTGAAATTTTAGTAGATAAATTAATTTTAAAATTATTATATATAATTAATTTAGAGACACTTTTTAGATAAATTTAAATATTGAAATGTATTATTAAAAAAGAAAAAGGTTTCCAACCGATCGGGAACTTCGAGAGAAATGGTTGCATGCTCTAATAAAGTATTTATAAAGCATTTAATGATATTTTTTTATCTTTCTTTGATCAATATTCATTATTCAAAAAAATATTTTTTCAAAACATATAATTACGGACAGCTAATAATCACATCTCGAGACGCTGCCCGCCAGGGCCACCAGCCCGGAGGGCCGAGCGGTGCCGGGCGTGCCTAGGTACTGCTCGTAATAATAATAATAAGCCAAGTTTTAGGAAAATAATTTCAACTAAAAATGTGAAATCAATAAAAAATATAGTTGGACATGTGAAATGAAAAACATGTGTTTTATTTGAAATTACTATATTCTCGAACCATTTAATAAATTGATGATGATGACAACTTGGCTGCACATTAGATCTCAATACTATTTTTGGCAAAATGTTTTTATTAACCGACCTTACCTTTTTAATCGACTTTGAAAAATCAATTGAACAGAATGTCTTTTTTTTGTGTTTATTAGTCGATTTCTCTTCACCATGTAGACTGATTTCAATGATTTTTTTGCATTGGGTTCAGTCTAGTTCCCGATTGGTCCCGTATAAATTTCATTGGTATTGGTTCCCTTTTGTTATGTATGTTCACGCATAACTTCTTTATTTATGGACCGATTTCGATAATTCTTTCTTTATTGGAAAGGTGATACCTTTGGGATAGTTCCATATTAATTTGGTCAATTTCTGATTATATGAACAATTACATAATAACGGAAATCTCCAATTCTTATGTGCAAATAATCTAAATTATAATAAATAAAATTTTGTATAAAAAAAACAATCTTAAAAACGTTCATTTAAAACCCGCTAACGTTTCGAGATAATTTCTCTATTTATGAATTGAATTTTATTATCAATTTCTGATTCCTTGGCCCGACGCTTTCTCTTACGAGATTCATGCAAGGTATTATATTAAATTACTATTAATAACATCACTAAAATGAGAAAAATAAAAATAATTTTTAGAAAATAAGACTGACTTCAAAAAAATTAAATTCAACAAATATAAAATAATAAGAGCTCAAAAATAAAATGAAATGCATTAAAAGGTATAAAATAATTAATCCAACTAAACGACGAAATTGTTACATGAAATCACTTTTTGAAGTCGGTACAAAACAAACTATATAAGCGAGTTTACGCGATGTTGTCTTCATCCGTAAGATCCGTCGAGTGCGATTCATAAAATATATATGTTTGGCACCGACTTCAAAAAGTGATTTCATGTTAATATTTCGTCGTTTAGTTATTGTAACTAAATAAGATAATAATTATTTTATAACTTTTAATGCATTTTATTTTATTTTTGAGCTTGTATTATTTTATAGTTGTTGCATTTAATTTTTTGAAGTCGGTTTTATTTTTTTCTAAAAATTATTTTTATTTTATTTTTGTTGAGATTTCACTTCATTTTGTAAGTTGGTTGGGAATTTAGCCTGCAAAATTCACGCCAGGTATTTATTTTAAAGGCTGATGAAGATCTTTTTCCATTTCTCACTTTATTAGAGATTCAAGTTATTATTACAATATGTCAAATTATAGCTTCCTAGTGTCGTTGAATTTTCACTATTATTAGTTAATTTAGCTCATAAGTTTCACTCCTTCATTTAATATGCTGAGGAAGGAAACGTTTCGATTTTTCAATTTCACCTCTTGTTATTATATTTGTCTCATAATACTATTAGTACCTGGAGGCACCGAGAGATGCTCGGTAACTTCTTCCTTCAGTTAAAACCTTTATTTTAATATTATTTTTAATTTAAAATTCTGATAAAAAGGTCGATTTTTATTTGAGAGCCGTTTTCAAATTAAAAAAAATACAAATATATATAGTATTCGCCCACTGTACCCCCCACCCCGCTAGACCCCACCCCCGAAACCTCGCCCTACCCCCGGATCCCCCACCACTGCACCCCACCTCCTGCACCTGTTTTGATTCAACCATATGATTTATTTTTATTCATCCAATCGTTAATAAATAAAACCTATCAAAATGTGTTGTTTTTTCAGAAAATTGAGTTCTGCTTATGCGAAATATATTTTTAAATAAATTCTTAATTATTTTTTATTCTATTAAATAAATAAATTTCTTTATAAAAACAATTATAAAACGTTTATTAATATTTCTAACGTTTATGGAGAACAAAATATGTTAAAATCCACAATCACAACAATTATTCACAGGTGGTTGTCTCGATTAAAATGTATATTTACATGTTTATTCAATTTCCTTTTAATAAAATTAATTAAGTTTTTTAATTTTAAATCCCATAGAAAGATCAATACAATTATTATTATATATTAAAAGTCAAGCATTTTAATTGATTAAAAATCGAGTTTTATATCCCACAAATATTAAATATTAGAATTTTGACAATTTATTTAATTAAAAACTGACAAATTGTTATTTAATTTAAAAAAATAAATAAACGGTATTTATTTATATACTTATATCTTAAGCACACATAATTTATGGGCCACTAGAAGGCTAAGAATTCAAAAACTTGGGGCGGGTGCGTGGGGCGGGGGTGGGAGTAGAGGTTACGGTGGGGGTAGATGTTGGGGGTTTGGAGGTGAGGGGAGATTGAGGGTGCAGGAAGGGGGTGAAGTGGTGGGGCCCCGGGGGCGAGGTTCGGGAATTAATATATGAATTTTAACTGAAGCAAAAAGTTACCGAGCATCGCTCGGTGGCCAGGTATTCGAATTGTTAATCGATTCTCAATTTTATTTTTTTTAGATGATGAATCAGAACAAATTAATTGATGAAAATATTGAACATTTTTATAAACGTGTAAGTTTATTTATTTATTTATTATTGGTAAATTATTTATTTTATATTTAACTCATTATTTATTTAATTGTTCAGTTCAATGAAGAAAAAATTAGGAAAACAATATTACAAAAAGAAAATTTAGAATTAAATCAAAGGGTGAGTTTATTTATTATATATTTATTGAATTATTTATTTGGTTAGATTATTGAAGAAAGAAACAAAATAAGTATATTAAAAAATTAAATTGTGGAATTAAATCATCTGCTAATTTATTTATTTATTTATTAGTTTTAGATGAATTATTTATTATCTTTTTAATATTAATTTTTTATTTAATATTTGCTTAGATCAATGAAGAAAAAATCGAAATAAGTAAATTAAAAACACAAATTGTGAAATTAAATCAATCTGTAAGTTTATTTATTTATCAGTTTTTGGGTTAATTATTTATTATATAGGTATTTATTTAATTATTTGTTATAGGTCAGTGAAGAACAAAATACGACAGTTTTATTACAAAGCAAAAATTTAGAATTAAACCAAAGGGTGAGTTTATTTATTTATTTATTTTTACAACATGATGATTGAAATTTTTCTAAAAATAATATTAATAAGCGAGCCCCGGCTGATCCTTTTGTCTATAATAAAAATAATCTTTTCTTCGTTCCCTAAATTTAAATATTAATAATTTTTTAATATAAGGTTGGCAACTAAGTAATTGCGGATTTCACTCATAGATGGCTTCAGTTGAATTTTTAGGTTTGCTGGCGTAGTCCAAATGTAAAACACATTTTGTTATTTGATAGTTGGCAATTCAGCTGTCAATCAGAAAAAAAAGTTTTTTGATCGGTTGGGTAGTTTTCGTTTGGCGTTCGTTGAAAAATGGAAAATCAAAAGGAACATTTTCGTCATATTTTGCTTTTTATTTCCGCAAAGGGAAAAACGCATCGCAAGCTCACAAAAAGTTATGTCCTGTTTATGACGACGAAGCTTTTAAAGAACGGCAGTGTCAAAATTGGTTTGCCAAATTTCGTTCTGGTGATTTTTCACTCAAAGATGAAAAACGCTCTGGTCGTCCAGTTGAAGTTGATGACGACCTAATCAAAGCAATAATCGATTCGGATCGTCACAGTACAACACGTGAGATTGCAGAGAAGCTTCATGTATCACATACATGCATTGAAAATCACTTAAAACAACTTGGCTATGTTCAAAAACTCGATACATGGGTTCCTCACGAACTGAAAGAAACGCATTTAACGCAACGTATTAACATCTGCGATTTGCTAAAGAAACGTAATGAAAATGATCCATTTTTAAAACGACTGATAACTGGCGATGAAAAATGGGTTGTTTACAACAATATCAAGCGGAAAAGATCGTGGAGCAGGCCAGGTGAACCAGCTCAAACAACATCAAAAGCTGGTATTCATCAAAAGAAGGTTTTGTTATCAGTTTGGTGGGATTACAAAGGAATTGTCTACTTTGAACTCTTACCACTCAACCGAACGATCAATTCTGTTGTCTACATTGAACAACTAACGAAATTAAACAATGCAGTTGAAGAAAAGAGGGCCGAATTGACAAATCAGAAAGGTGTTGTATTCCATCATGACAATGCAAGTCCACACACATCTTTGGTCACTCGGCAAAAATTATTGGAGCTTGGTTGGGATGTTTTGCCACATCCACCATATAGTCTTGACCTTGCACCATCTGATTACTTTTTATTTCGATCTTTACAAAACTCCTTGAATGGTAAAAATTTCAATAATGATGATGATGTCAAATCGTACCTGATTCAGTTTTTTGCTAATAAAAACCAGAAGTTTTATGAACGTGGGATTATGATGCTGCCTGAAAGATGGCAAAAGGTCATTGATCAAAATGGGCAATACATTACAGAATAAAGTTATTTAGTTCCATGAAAAAATTGTCTTTGATTTTCTAAAAAATCCGCAATTACTTAGTTGCCAATCCAATAATATGAAAATGTCCACATTTCGATGAATTTTGATTACAGAATTTAATTTAAGTTTATTTTTTTATTTAATTTTAGATTCAAGAATGTTGTGGAGAAATATTTGATCAAGATGGGACAAAATATATTTTCCAAGCAATAAAGAAAAGGTCCCTTAATGGGGTGAAATTTTGGCATTCAAAAAACCCCTCCTCTATTCATGGAAAGAATAAAGAGACTACTCCTCTGCATTATGCATCCCTCACTGGAAATTTAGAGATTGTTGAATTCTTGTTGTCCAAAGGAGTGGATGTGGATGCAGAGAATTCTTTTAATTCAACACCCTTAATGCGTGCCTCCTTGAATGGTCATGACCATGTAGTCCAAGCATTGCTGGACAAGGGGGCGAACATCAACCATCAAGATAAATACAAATACACACCACTATATTTGGCAGTTTTTGGTAATAATTTTCAAGTAGTGAAATTATTAATAGAGAGGGGGGCGGATAGAAGTTTAAGAGATGAAGTGAATAAAACTCCATTAGATTTTGCTAAAATGAAAGGATATAAATCTATTGTGGATTATTTGTCGTCCCTTTAACATCCTGACAAATAATCCTCCTCCTTTAATTAAATAAAATTACCATATTGACACACACACACACACACTATCAATGTACAATTTTAAAATTAATTAATAATTTTTAGCATCGTTTTGGGTTCCAATTCTAAAGAAATATGATATATGTAGATCTAACAGTGCTAAGTGTTAGTGTTAGTGGGTTTTTTTCATCATAGTCCCCACGAGGAGCGCTTGATGAAAATATTGAGTTAAAAAATAAAACAATAAATAAACAAATAAACAAATATACAAAGTAATCCTGCAGAGTATATGTCAGAAATCAAGTTCAGGCATGATCGTCTTCTAAAAACTCGCCAATCCGATAGTATGCCTTTTTAACCGACTTCAAAAAAGGAGGAGGTTCTCTATTCGACTGAATTTTTTTTTTTTTTTTTTGTGCCTATGTTACCTCATATCTCCGCCAATTGTCAACCGATTTTGAAATTTTTTTTGCATTGGGTCCAGTCTAGCTTCCGATTGGTCCCATTTTTTTTTCGTTTTTTTTTTTATAGGTATTAGACCTTTTTATTAGGTTTGTTTAGACCTAACCTCTTTGTTTATGAACCGATTTCGATGGTTCTTTTTTTATCCGAAAGGGTGTGTCTTAGGGATGGTGTCATATTAATTTGGTCAAGTTCTGATGATATGATCACTATTAATAACATCACTAAAAAGAGAACAATAAAAATAATTTTTAAGAAAAAAATAAAAACCGACTTCAAAAAATTAAATGCAACAAATAAAATACACTAAAAGGTATAAAATAATTATTATCTTATTTAGTTACAACTAAACGACGAAATATTAACATGAAATTACTTTTTGAAGTCGGTGCCAAACATATACCTTTTATGAATCGCACTCGACGGATCTTACTTAGTATGTTTGGTGGGTACGCTCGCTTATAGGCATAGTTTGTTTGGCACCGACTTCAAAAAGTGGTTTCATGTTGAAATTTCGTCGTTTAGTTGTAACTAAATAAGATAATAATTGTTTTATACCTTTTAGTGTATTTTATTTGTTTCATTTAATTTTTTGAGGTCGGTTTTTATTTTTTTCTTAAAAATTATTTTTATTTAGTAGAGTGCGCTTAATGGAGGATTTAAATTTATTTAGAGCTAGACTTGCAATTTCCTCCGGAATTTTGTTGTAAAAGCGCACACCTTGGCCCATGAATGAAGCGTTTACCTTTTGTAAACGAAACTTCGGGATGGCGAGTTTATTGTTAAAACTAGTATTGAATTCATGCCTGTCACTATTCTTTTGGAACTCGGTAATATTTTTCTGCACATATACTAAGCATTCGTAAATCTATTGGGATGCCACCGTCAGAATATTTATCTCCCTAAATTTTTCCCTAAGGGACATTTGTGGACCCAAAGTAAATTAACAGTAAGCGAAACATCGTGTAAACGATTAAAATAATTTTCAATTGATAATAACCATCCCCACTAAAGCTTCAGCAATATAAATTAACCCTTATTATAAATGTTGTATTATTCGCATCCATAATAAATATGTCACATGAATAGCAGGGAATTGGACAAAAATTAAAAACATAGAATTTTTATTAAATAGACTAAACGTTTTGTCAATTTATTTTGACTTCTTCAGTGGCCCATTTAATCACTCTTTGTCAAAAAACAATTTCCAATTAATAATGAAACTTATTATATTTTAATATATGGCGGATTAAACGTTTTGACATTTTATGAGAATCAGTTTTGTATCTAATTGATAAAAATATTTACAAATCTTTGTTATTTGTTGTTATAGTCAAAGTTGACAATTAATTTGTTATTTTAAATAAACATGTTATTATTTTGATATTTTTTTTTGGTATTTTTATCATTGAATACCTGTATTCCTGTTACTATTCCTAGTTTCCTGCCCCCCCCCCCCCCACCATAAAAATATTTACAAATCTTTGTTATTTGTTGTTATAGTCAAAGTTGACAATTAATTTGTTATTTTAAATAAACATGTTATTATTTTGATATTTTTTTGGTATTTTTATCATTGAATACCTGTATTCCTGTTACTATTCCTATTTTCCTGTTTCCCCCCCCCCCCCCCCACCATCCTTTCCAAATTCTTCAAATATTTGTAGTTTTGCTTAGAAAAGACACAAAAATCTTTTTTTCTCAAGGATTCTTAGCCATAATTTAGGCTCAAAACTTCTCAAAGTTTTTAATATTTGATAAATACTAAATTAATAATTCATATTTATTTATGTTCAGTTTAAAAAATAAAATTGTTTCGGTTTGTCTGTCGGAGCATTTGTAGCTAGTAAAATAAAATAATAAACGAATTTGGTTATTAGAAGATAGGTATACCATATATGATAAATCATTTTCCTCTAAAATCAAAAATCAAATTAAAATTTCCATCGGTTGATGATTAGGTATATTTTCTAGAGGGTCGAATGTTTTAAAAGGGTCATGAATAATAAAATATTTTTCTAATTCTTTGTTCCAAAATATTTGTACTATTTTAATACCTATTTTAAATTTTTTATCAAAATTTATAAATTTGACATTTCCAAGTACTTCTAAATATTTCCAAGTCTTCCAAAGAGGTGTACACCTACTTCCAATCGCGGATCACCCCTCGGGTTTAGGTATCCTTGAATCTCCTCACCCGGATAGAATAGGACGTTTTCTCTCTCTCTTTTTTTACTTTATCCAATTTGAAGCATGGGTAAAGTATTGTAATCGGTCTCGCGGCAAGCGCGACTTCAAATGGTCTTCAGGTAAAGACTACGGAACCCATGGTCTCAATTAAAGTCACAAATTGTAGTATTCAATTCGGTTGAATTTTAGCACGTGACGGTTTTTCCAAAAATTACATGGGGTCTCGTTGAGAAGTCAAAAAGTGCGTGCGGATGGATGTTATCGTTTTTTTCGTCCACGATTTTTTCCACACCGTACAACCGATTGAAATAAAATTGAAAACATACCATTATTTTAACAAAATGAAGCCCTGATTAGTTTTTGGTACATATCGGCCCACAAACATTACTTTATTCCAGTTCTTTTTTAGTTTTTTTCTAAATATTTTGAAAATGACTTAACCAATTTTGAGGAAATTTAATAATGTAATTAAGTACCTTGAGGACTACAAAAAAGGTCATATAAAGTTTTTTTGTAAAATTATATTTTAAAGTACTTTACTCTAGAATAACATAGTACATTGGATAAAGTTTAGCAACGATCCGTTGCAGTTTATTTATTTATTTAACCATCAGTCCCACCCTTATTTATACTTTTATTAAAATGTAATGAGAGTGAATTGGTTGGATTAAAAGTTGCATGGAAATTTGGAATTAATAATACATATTTCTCGGGAATTTTTTGGTTTAATTAAACGTTTAAAGATTGTTTTATAAAAGATTTGTATTTATTTTTATTGTTATTTATTACTCTTAGAATTAGACATTACATAACAAAAATATATATATATATATATGTTTAATTTTTTAGAAGGCTTTTTAATTTAATTTTTAATATTAACAAACTCATGTGGGGAATAGAGGGTGTCTTTATGAAGATACCTAGCATAGAGTAATATAGAGTGGAAGGCTATGGTATCTCGAAAAGCGCTCTCTAGCGGCTCTGAGAACATAATTCTTAGTCCTTAAAAGCTATTCAAAGATCATAGTCATAGGACATTCAATGCCTCTTTGTCATAGTTATAAGATTCATACAGACTTTGTGCTAAACCTTTATTTAGAAAATTTTTCAACGTACAAATTTATAGATTATAATTTTTAAGAAAAAAATAAAAACCGACTTCAAAAAATTAAATGCAACAAATAAAATACACTAAAAGGTATAAAATAATTATTATCTTATTTAGTTACAACTAAACGACGAAATATTAACATGAAATTACTTTTTGAAGTCGGTGCCAAACAAACTATACCTATAAGCGAGCGTACCCTCCAAACGTACTAAGTAAGATCCGTCGAGTGCGATTCATAAAAGGTATATGTTTGGCACCGACTTCAAAAAGTAATTTCATGTTAATATTTCGTCGTTTAGTTGTAACTAAATAAGATAATAATTATTTTATACCTTTTAGTGTATTTTATTTGTTGCATTTAATTTTTTGAAGTCGGTTTTTATTTTTTTCTTAAAAATTATTTTATTTTTCTCTTTTTAGTGATGTTATTAATAGTGATCATATCATCAGAACTTAATCAAATTAATATGGCACTATCCCTAAGACACCCCCTATCGGATAAAAAAAGAACCATCGAAATCGGTTCACAAACAAAGAGGTTAGGTCTAAACAAACCTAATAAAAATGGTCTAATACCTATGAAAAAAAAAACGAAAAAAAAATGGGACCAATCGGAAGCTAGACTGGACCCAATGCAAAAAAAATTTTCAAAATCGTTTGAGAATTGGCGGAGATATGAGGTAACATAGGCACAAAAAAAAAAAAAAAAAAAAAAAAAATTCAGTCGAATAGAGAACCTCCTCCATTTTTGAAGTCGGTTAAAAATATTATTAAATATGACTAGTTCTCGACGTCAATGTTTTGTGAAAGGTTGGTTTCGCGACATAAAATCAGATAAAGAACATACTTTTTTTAAACGACCTAAAAATCCTGAAATGTAATTACCCAATATAAAATTAACTAGTAATTTATTTCTTTGAATTTATATGTTATTTCTTTAATAATTCAATTATAGAGTTCATAGAGTATATAGAGAGGAAAGCTTGCGTATATTGAAAAAGCGCTCTCTAGCAAGTCATACCCAAACTCTTAGTCCTTAAGAGCTATTCCAGGGGGTGTTCACTCCTCACTGGCCACCATTAATTTTCTTTAAATTAAATAACAATCTATCGAGTTTTTTAATAAATTAAATAAATAATAAATAATAATTTAATTTTAAAATTAAAAAACCAATTAATAAATAAAAGATAATTGAAAAAATGTAAACAAACTTTTTTATTGAGATTTTCATCTATCAATAATTACTTTAATTAAGAAAAGATCAATTAAGATGAGATTTGTCGAGGTCCAGACCTAGCCAGATTGCTTTCTCATCCTCAAAACTTGTTAATAGAATTTGTTCCATCAAAAACGGTCTAGCCGTTTTGATAATAGAACAAAAATACAAATATATAAATCTTATATTATTAAATGAGCATCGCTCGGTGGCCAGGTATTAAATATATATACAATTTGTGCTCGTTTAATAAGAGTAAATAGATAGATATTATTAAGTTTTTCATCTCATTTTTAGAAAAATCAAACTTAATTGAAATGAATATTAAATTTTCATTTCAATATAAGTATTATAGCATTTGTAAATAATTTTGTGTTATATAGAGTTTTTTTTGAGGCATCCGAAGACGTATTAGATGTTATTATCAAATTTCATATATTTAATGATATTTCACTAATAGTCGAATGGTTAAAGTACATGCCTCGTAATCAAGCTAGCCCGGGTTCAAGCCTCACTATCTGCAATCCTATTTTAGTCTGATCCCTACATATTTGAAAATAAACTAAAATATATAGTATCGCTAATGGTTGAATCCGATAAAGCAAAAAAAAAAAAAAAAAATTTCACCAAGCCCGATTTTTTTTAAATTCATCCACTTATTTATTTTTAATATTCCCGTCCACAACAAAATCAAATTGAGCGCGCTTCTGCCTACCTCGACATTTTTTACTCATGATAAATTATTTTGAATCATCCGCTTTGTAACGTCACCAAAATTTGCCTGGATGAGAGCGGTTCCGGCCATTTTGCTTCAGTATACGAACCACCAGAGAGCTCTCTAACTCGTATACGCTAAAATACATAGGGCCCTTATGGAGCCTTCCTCTCTATATACTCTATGATAGAGTTAAAGAGAACGGTACCCATTTTATTGTCCATTCCGAACCGCCAGAGAGCTCTGTAATTCGTATACGCTAAAATACATTGGCTCCTTATGGAGCCTTCCACTCTATATTACTCTATGATACCTAGGTAATACAATCTTTAATAAGAGTTTGTGGCGGTGGAATGGGTGATAAGTATTTTATTAAGAGTTAATTAAAATTACTTGGCGGGTTTCATATAAATAAAACAAATATGGTTATAAACCAACACGTCCTTCGTCACTTAGAAAATAATAAAATAATTCACGGTGGAATGGGGGTGGGGTGAGGAGTGAGGCGGAGTACGGTGGGGTGCAGGGGGTGGGGTGGGGTGGAGTTCAGGGGCATAGCGGGGGTGGAGTCCGGGGTGGGTGGGGTGCGGGTTGGGAATGGGTACATGGTGCTGGAGGGCTTTTGGGGGTGGGGGTGAGGGGGGTTAATGGGTTAGGGTGCAGAATGGAGTGTTGGGGTGGTGGTGTGGGGGCGGGGGTTGGGCATGGTGCGGAGGGTGGGGGTGCTGGGTGGGTTTCGGGGGGGGGGGGGGCGTGTTCCCTGGCTAGCAAGAGGGCCGCCGAAGACGAGCCTTGCCGCTAGTTGTTCATAAATTTCGTTTTGCCACCAATCAATGTAGAAGTATTTAAATAATAATCTATCTAAATTTCGAAAAAATCCTAAGAAAACCCATATGGTGAAACAACTACCTTGAAGAGAAATAAATCATGCAGTTGTTCTCTTATGCTAAAAAAATATAAAAAAAACCCGAATTTCTTTAAATTTATTTTGGTTAAAATTAATTTTAAACTGTTTTTCTTCAGGATGCCGGCACCGTGTATTTAGCCCTTCTGAAGTTGCTACACTTAAATACCTTCCCACGGTGTCTTGTGATATGGAAAGATCATTTTCCAAGTTAAAATTTAACTTTAACAGACAATAGATGTAGATTTAATGGACGCAACTTAGAAATGTGTTTGATTATACAGAGCAATAAATTTTAAAATAAATTTATTACTTTTTTTTAGACAAATTAACTATAGAGTGGTACCTTGAGATACGAATGTCCTAACATACGAATGTTTTGAGATACAACATGAAATATTCTAAAATTTATACTTCGACATACAACGAAAAATTTGAGATACGAATTTGCGATGTGCCTTATTTGATGATAGGTGTCTCACATTCTTTCGTAACATTTTAAAAAAATAATTTTTAAGAAAAAAATAAAAACCGACTTCAAAAAATTAAATGCAACAAATAAAATACACTAAAAGGTATAAAATAATTATTATCTTATTTAGTTACAACTAAACGACGAAATATTAACATGAAATTACTTTTTGAAGTCGGTGCCAAACAAACTATACCTATAAGCGAGCATATCCTCCAAACGTACTAAGTAAGATCCGTCGAGTGCGATTCATAAAAGGTATATGTTTGGCACCGACTTCAAAAAGCAATTTCATGTTAATATTTCGTCGTTTAGTTGTAACTAAATAAGATAATAACCATTTTATACCTTTTAGTGTATTTTATTTGTTGCATTTAATTTTTGAAGTCGGTTTTTATTTTTTTCTTAAAAATTATTTTTATTTTTCTCTTTTTAGTGATGTTATTAATAGTGATCATATCATCAGAACTTGATCAAATTAATATGGCACCATCCCTACGACACCCCCTATCGGATAAAAAAAGAACCATCGAAATCGGTTCATAAACAAAGAGGTTAGGTTTAAACAAACCTAATAAAAAAGGTCTAATACCTATGAAAAAAATACGAAAAAAAAATGGGACCAATCGGAAGCTAGACTGGACCCAATGCAAAAAAAATTTTTAAAATCGGTTGAGAATTGGCGGAGATATGAGGTAACATAGGCACAAAAAAAAAAAAAAAAAAAAAAATTCAATCGAATAGAGAACCTCCTCCTTTTTTGAAGTCGGTTAAAAAGAAGGCAGAAACAGACCTCTCTTGATCGTTACCTTATGAAGGTCTCACGCAGTGAAAGTCAGGAAAGGGAGGCCAAAAAGGCCTGACGTTAAAGTGATGATTAATAAACATTGTGTGTTATTAATATATTAATAAACAAATTAATAAACATTATGTGTATTAATACTCGTTTATCTATATACAAATTGTGTATATTATGTGTAATTTAACGGTGTTTTTGGTTAGTTTCATTTCACTAGAACGCATTAATATATATTACATTATTTTAAATGGGAAAAATTGCTTTGATATACGATTTTTTGACATACGACGATGATCACAAAACGAATTAAATTCATATCTCAAGGTACCACTGTACTTTAAATAGAAAAAGCCGGGAAAAGGAAAAATGACATTCAATCTAAGAGCTTATCTGACGGGAGGATCCGTAGGCTAGTTGGAAAGCCGCTCTTCGCGTAAAGGAGAGAGACACTGGTTCGAACCCCGTCGGATGCTCAATTTATTTTTCCTTTTCAAAAAAAAAAATAAAATAATAAAATAATTTTCTGTATGTAGAATTAACATAAGAAATTATTGATCATATTATTTAACTTTCACTGTTCAAATTGCTTTAAGAAAAAATTTATTACTATTTCTTCTTTTACTCGTTCCTTGAGTCGGTTTAAACCTATCAAGCACTAAATAATTTTCTAATTATAATATAAAAAAATTCATTATTTCAACAGAGAAATATATAAATTCGGATATTATTTTCACTTAATATATGACAAAAATCACCTGCATTCGATTCGCCATTGAATCAAATACAGGAAACTTATGATCTATCAAGCACTAGATAGTATGGGTTTATAATGCATATTTCTTTTTAAACGTCATATTTCGGCCTTTTTAAATGCATATGTATAAATTTGAATTAATAAATGGCGAGTGTTGCCCTCTAAGGGAATATTTTGTAAACTGGCCGGAGCTGGGCTAGCCAGCCAGCCAGCCAGCCAGTTGAGTTGATTACTGCGCTTGCAGATTGGTTCTTGATTTTTGATTGAGTGGAGAGGATTGATTGATATATTGTTGAGTAAAAACGCTCGTTAGCCATTGAGAAGTTATTTTATTTGATTTAAATTGTTTGGTGCTTAAATCTCAATTGTTTATTATTTAATTTGATTTAAACAACTAAATTGAGAATTGTGGATTGGTTAAAGGTAATTTTAACCTTTTATTGAATTTGGAGAAGAAACCAAACTTGAATACATTATCATATCATCGGAGAAAAAACCCCAGTGAACCGAATAGCCACAAAGAAGTCTGCATTCGATCACCGCCATCGCCATTTGTATAATATCTCATTTTCGTATGTACAAAATCAGCATTATTTTCTCTCATTAAAACCATTGTTAATATTCATATCACAAATCTTTGCCTTTTATTTATTGAAGAAGAAGAAATACACCTTCCTTTTATTCTTAATTTAAGATATACAGTCCACACCCTTAATTAAACCCGGATCTTCAAGCCAGAGCTTTCCAGCCCAGCAAGAAGATTATTTTGGAATTTATCCTTAGTTCATTCTCATATGATCAGGAAATTTCAAAATTAAGTATTAAAATTGCATATTTTGCTGTTTTTTAGTGCATATTGATCCGAACCATACTAATCAGCGACGAAACGTTTGGCCCATTTAATTAAGAAATTTTGCATTTGATTTAGATTCTTGTCCAACTCCCTACGATCCTTTTAAAGATTTTATTATGGATACGAGCAATGAAATATTATATTTTAAAAGGTTTATCTTACTCAAATATTTATATTTGTTTTATTTATATGAAACCTACCAAGTAATTTTAATTAACTCTTATATAAAATATTTCACTTAGAACCGACACTAAGTTCCTTAAAAATTATTGTCTGTATTGTTTCTTGACCTGATAGTCGGTATGAAAGTATCTACTTGTCACTGATTCTTGATTTAATATCGTCTGAATTGTTTCTTGACTTGATACTGGGTGTGAAAGCTCTTCTTCACTCAACCCTGGTTCTTGCTCTATTATTATCCTCTCTAATTCTTTTTGGCGGGATTTCTGTGTTATAATATAAAGCTCTTTTTCACTTAAAGTCGTTTTTTGATTTAATATCGTATGTATTGTTCCGTGACCTAATACCGGATGCGGATACTCGTCTTCACTTATCACTGGCTTTTCTTTTATTATTGTCTGAATTGTTTCTTGACTTGATACTGATTGTAAAGGCTCTTCGTCACTCCACCCTGGTTCTTGCTCTATTATTGTCCTGTCTAATTCTTGATGATGGGATTGTTGAGCAATAAAACGTCCCTGATTAATTATCTTCTTAATTTTCTCTTGACATTGTTTTGCATTATAATATGGCAATTCCCTCAATTGAAATGCAATATTTTTGGCAAATGTTTCAAATTCAACTTCATCCATTATTTGATGATTTTGTGTTCCTATTCTCGGTGAATTTTTTGATGAATTTGACTTTGTCTTAACAGGTTGCAGCTAAAAAAATAAAAGGAAAAAAATTAATTTATGGTTATACTTAGAATTATAGTAAACATTTTAAACTCTTGAATTAAAAGTTAATTTTGTCACAAAGACAAAATTTATTTTATTGTCTATATTCATAAGAATTGTTTTGATCGGGCTTTTTAAACAAGATATACTATATATCGCGAGACTACTGCTGGTTGAAGCTATTGGAGTCTACTGAGTCTTAAGTCTGGACCAAGAGAGAATGAATGATTGAATCAAATATAGGAAAACATACGATTAATTAATGGCAAGCACCTAACATACGTGCTAACAGATCGGGCGCTCTGGACTGGGATGATTGAATATATAACATCTCAGATTTCAAATTCATTTGGTGATCCATCCAAGTGTTATGCGGGCTAAACGCAAAATGACGTTGGATTATAGCTAGATGGATCATATCTTTTTTATTCTCTCTTGGTCCAGACTTAAGACTCAGCAGACTCCAATAGCTTCATCCAGCAGTAGTCTAGCGATATATATCTTGTTCAAAAAGCGCGATCAAAACAATTCTCGTTAATATGTTAATTATTTTTTAATATATTAATGAGAAAATTATAAATTTAAATTATTTTGGATAACTTTTAGGGAGTTAGATGTTGGTTCTAGGTGAAACATTTTAATATAATAATAAAACTTGAGCAAGATGCGAGGTAGGTTTCACAAAAAAAGAAATAAAACAAAATTGAGTTTTGAATTCGATATATTTCGGGGGTGAGCCCCATGCGCGGATCCAGGGGGGGGGGGGCGATGGGGGCGACCGCCCCCCAAAGCATTGGAGATCAACATTTTTTATATGTTTATTTTTTATTTTTTTTTTTTTATAACATTAAATTTTAAAATTGAAGAAAATAAAGTTCTATGTGGGGGGGGCGGCATCTCTGACCCCCCCCCCCAAAACAGAGGTCGGGATCCGCGCCTGGTGAGACCCTTCATCAGGAGTCAAAGAGCTCACCCCCGAAATATATCGAATTCAAAACTCAATTTTGTTGTATTTCTTTTTTTGTGAAACCTACCTCGCATCTTGCTCAAGTTTTATTATTATAAATTATTTTGATTTTTAAAGGGGATCTTTATTTTTAATTTTGAAAATTTTAATGATACCCAATTAATTAATAAAGTAAAGGGTATGTAGTTTCACAGTGAATGAAATAAAACTCAAAGAGGTTTATACAAACTCAATATATTTCGAATTATTAGTCCATCATCAGGAGTTTTAACCTGTGTAAACTCCTGATGATGGACTAATAATCCGAAATATATTGAGTTTGTATAAACCTCTTTGAGTTTTATTTCATTCACTGTGAAACTACATACCCTTTACTCTATTAATTAACATCATGTTTCACCTAAAACCTACACCATTTTCTCTAAATAAAATTGATACCCAATTGTAGTGGCGCAACCAGGATGTTGTCCTGGAAGAAGCTAGCACACACCCACATACATATATTTCAGTGGCGGGTGGTGACTATTCAACCAGAATATGCTGTCCAAAAAGAAACCTTTATTTTTTTTAATTTTATTTTATTATTAGCCCTTTTTGTAAAATTCCTTGATACCCGTATCATAGAATTTTTCAAATTTAACTTTAATTAGATTTTTTACTTTTTACGATACAGGATATGGTCAAGGATTGTTTTTATTGAAATTAAACACAGAACGGATAGTCCGAAAGGTGAACCGCGAACTAATATCGTGTACACCTACTTCCACTTCCACATTAATTTCCAAGTAGAAGACAATAGAGGAAGGGGCATTATCTAATGAATTCCATAATAATTCCACATAATTCCAAAGACGTGTACACTTAATTCCAATCGCGGTTCACCCCTCGGGCTAGTCTATCTTCACTTTGGCTACTTCTTTTCATGGTTGAAATCGATGTGTTAATTTTTATTAAATCAAATACTTCTCTGTTAAAACATTTTTCATTCAAATATGAAAATATTCTTGATGTTTTGAAATTTTAGAGATGCACCGCATCCACAGCATCTATGGATCTCTTTTAACTTACTTTCAAAGTTAAATAATTTAATTTAATATTATATCTCAAAGTTTTGTCTATAAATTATTTAACTTTTCATTTTTTTCCTTGTTCTGGAGGGGGGGGGGGGGCTGTTTGGTTGGCTGGTTGCGCCACTGACAAATTGGTTGGTTTAAAAGTGGCATGAATATTCTATTCTGAACTAATAATATTCTCTTAATATATGGGAAAGATGTATCTTAAATTTTCCGTATTATTGCTATTGGTCTTCAAGCCCTAGGCCCTAAAAAAACTAGATCCACCCCCGTCGGTGTCCCATTAAAACCCCCACAAAAGAATACGAGTAAACCAGGTGTAGAATTATGAAACCGGAATTTCCCTATAGATAGTGCTAGCCAACTGTTTTGGGACCGTAAGACCGCTACTGCAGCGCCATCATCTCCCTCTGACAGCTGAGGAAGATTTTCAACACACAACAACCCAAGTTCCATACACCGGTATATTTTTCTATAACCTTAAACATGTCGAGTTTTGTGCCTACGAACTACGATTTGCGGACCGGTTTTGCAGTGGATGTCGATGGTTCGCCTGGATTCACCCATGATTTACGACGCTAAGGATTCACAAAATAAATCCATTTTTCATCATCTGTCACGATTCGATGGAGAAATGACTTTTTATTGTATCTGTCGAGCAGCATTTCACAAGTGGTTTTTCGATTTTCTTGCTGTCCTTTCATTCAGTTCATGCGGAACCCATTTTCCCACTTTCTGAATCTTTCCCATAGCTTTCAAACGATTGGAAACGGCTTTAGGACTCACATTCAATTGATCCGCGAGTTCTTGTTGAGTTTGAGTATCATCTTCATCCAATAAGGCTTGCAATTCGTTGTCTGCGAACTTTTTCGGTGGTTTCCCACGCTCTGCGTTTGTCACGTCAAAATCACCACTTTTGAATTTTTTGAAACACTGTGTTTTACCAAGAGCATGTTCACCATAAGCTTCGACAAGCATTCGATGCGATTCTGCAGCAGTTTTCTTCAAATGATAACAGAAAACCAATGCGGTCCGCAAATCGTAGTTCGTAGGCACAAAACTCGACATGTTTAAGGTTATAGAAAAATATACCGGTGTATGGAACTTGGGTTGTTGTGTGTTGAAAATCTTCGTCAGCTGTCAGAGGGAGATGATGGCGCTGCAGTAGCGGTCTTACGGTCCCAAAACAGATGGCTAGCACCATCTATAGGGAAATTCCGGTTTCATACTTCCACACCTGGTAATTATTAAAAAATAAAATAAAAAAAAAAAAAAAATTAATTTACGTAATTGATTTTCTTCTTATTTCGTGATTTTCTTGAATTTCGTGCACTTCTACTATCAAAGGATAGATTCGATTTTTTACGCCTAGGCATCTTTATTTGAAATTCAACTGAATAAACTTTGACTGGAAAACTAAATACAATTATTATTAGATTTTTATTCATATAAATTATATATTAGATTAGATTTTGCCCAATGCTGAATTGATAGTAAGGCTACCTAAAGATAATGAAAAACACGAATTAAAGAATTTGTTAAAACGTCATTTCCTACTTAAAAAAACACCCGACGATTGGGAGGATCGTTCCTCCTTCTTCAGGGGTAGTGGGAAAAGGGTTGGTGGGTTTGGTGGGGGACTTTTTTGAAACGTGTAACTTTAAATTAGTGTAAAAAAAGGGTAATGTATTCAAACTTGTCCGCCTCCGTGGTGTAATGGTCAGAATAACTGACTGGCAACCCAGAGGTCTCGGGTTCGATTTCCGGCTATACCCAGACATTTTTTCTGTAAGTATAGGGTCTGGTAATAAAAATTGGGAGATAAATTTAACGGAATTTATCGCGCGGAGAATTTACCACTGCTCGAAGCCCCTAAAACCTTAGTAAATTGGATATTGAATTGTATCTAAGTTTCTGAGATTGGCCCGTGATCCCGGCTTCTTTTCCTTCTACTCTGCTCTTTTCACGATTGAGGGCCAGCCCATACAGGCCTTTAGGGGATGGACCTTCTGGTGTATCTCCTTCTCACATCAATATCATAAAAAAAAACTTATGTTATGTAAGTCAATAGGGAATGCTGGAAATATTGATGGTATAGCATTTTCACTTAGTCTAAAGGTGGCTACACACGTAACTGCAAACTTGACAAGTATGCATGAACAATCTTTTTGCACAAGAATGCTTTAGCGTCTGTCTGTAGGATAATTTTGCGAAAGTATTTAACTTGTACAAGTCGCTTGAGGCTTGAGTGAATTTTAATCGTCCAAACTTGTGCAAGCCGAGCTTCCGCAAGTGAAACGGACCGTGTGTACCTAGGACTTGCCGATTTGCACAAGTAAACGCTATACTCGTGAGTGAGCTCTAGACGAATCATCATGTCTAGCGATCTGAAGAAAGTCAACCGAGAATTACTCGAAGAGTTTATTCATGAATACAAAAATCAACCATGTCTTTGGCGAATTAAATAATCAGAGTATCATGATAGGGCGAAGAGGGATGCAGCTTACGATCTCTAGTTAAGTATATACAGATTAATTGATAACAACACCGATAAAGATGTACTTGTTAAAAATATAAATGCCTTTAGGACAAATTATAGAAAAGAAAAGTTGACGTGTTCTGATGTGGCCATCCACTTGACTTTACCATACAACCTGACCCATCACTTATATTTAATATTTAATAAAATTATTTATAATCATGTAGGTGCGGGGGCTTAGCTTTTGTATTTTTAGACTCCTGGGGGCCCACTGATTATGTATACAAAATTTGGTTGAGTTTGGTACAAGAGCCTATATTTTCATTTTTTGACCATACACCCCCCCCCCCATTTTGGGCGGTTAGTTTTTGAATTTTTAGACTTCTGGGGTCCCACTGATTATCTATACAAAATTTGGTTGAGTTTGCTCAAATAGCCTAGATTTTAAATTTTTAACCCCCCTCCACCTCCCTTAATTTTGGGTCGATATGGACCAAAATCTAATCAGCTCTTAATCTCAATTGACCAAAACTACGTGTGAAATTTGGTTTCGATATTCATATTGGTTTTTGAGCTAGTTCGTACACAAAAATTTGGTAACGCACAGACTAACAGACATTTTGACAAAACAATTATTATCTCGAAAAATATAATTTTTTCGATGTTCACTTATAAGGGCTTTTTTGTAGACCGAAATGCCATGGTTTCGCCCAATTTTTTTAATCAAAATAGTTTCAGCCGTTTTTGAGATATTTCGAAAAAAAGAATGAAAAAAACCACTTTTTTTCATGCACGATTACAATACTTGACCACATACCATGTATGGTAAAGTAAAAAAGTTGAAGCTTCTTGTAACTCTGGCATTGGTGCAGATGAAATATATGAGCCTTCACTGTGGTACTACCACCTGTTTGACTTTTCTTCATTCATTCTGAGATAATTATGCCAATCACGCGGATATATCTTCAATTCACTCAGTAAATTAATATGGGAATACGTTTTTCTTTTTATAAACCACTCTTTACACCACGTTTCTTCTTTTGCGTTTTTCTCTTGTGGACAAGGCAAAAATCAGCCACAGTCAGCATATCCTTGTCCGAACTCATCATCGTCCAAGAACAAAGTGGCGCTTGTACAAGTATACTTGTACCATGTGGTGCCGCGGGGAAATTTACCGTAATTGTGCAAAAAAATTGATCATGCATAGTTGTCAAGTTTGCAGTTAGTTGTGTAGCCACCTTTAGACTACACTAGGGAATTTCTTTCAATATATTTTTCTGTAAAACGAACGGTCTGAATAAAGGCAGGAATATTTCGACAGTTTCCAATCAATTCTTTGCATTGCAGATATCCACTTTTGTTTTAGCTCGGGATTTGATGGAAATCTGCAATTTTCAAAAATATTTAAAACAAAGAGAAATCAATGATCAATGTGTCCTCTGCTTGATGCAAATAAATATATAGATATATTAATTGAAAGATTCTTTTTGCCGTGAGTAGCAGAATTTTTATAAATAAAATGAAACAATAAAAGAGTGTTGGAATAATAAATTTTTTAATTTATCCATAACTAGATTATAGTTTCGAGGGCTTTGTCCTCTTCATCAGTCTATTACAGATGTGAAAGTGAGTTTTACAGGTGGTTTGGGTAAATCATCATGATTCACCATTTATATCAATTCCTGTGAATCAATTGTAATAGACTGATGAAGAGGGCAAAGCCCTCGATATTATAGTCTCGTTATAAATAAATTAAAAAATGTATTATTGCAGCAGAAGACATACTCTTTTATTGTCTCCTTTAATATACATATATATACCGAATATAAATATGTATATGTTGCAGTAAAAACCCGTTTCGCTGAATACCTTTATGGCAGCTAGAAGTTTACTGATGTTGATCGTTCGATGGGAGAGGCCTTCGTGAATCTGGGAGGGTGCCTCAACAACATATCTGGATCACCGAGGGGTAGCAGATTCCTTAGTGGCAGGGACTTTGTGAACTCGGTGAAACTTTTTTTTTTTTTTTTTTTTAATGATATTGATGAGAGAAGGAGATACACCAGAAGGTGGATCCCCTAAAGGCCCGTATGGACTGGCCCCTCAATCGTGAAAAGAACAGAGCAGAAGGAAAAGAAGCCGGGATCACGAGCCAATCTCAGAAACTTAGATACAAATTCAATATCCAATTGCCCAAGGTTTTAGGGGCTTCGAGCAGTGGTAAATCCTCCGCGCGATAAATTCGGTTAAATTTATCTCCCACTTAATTTTTATTACCAGACCCTATGCTTACAGAAAAAATGTCTGGGTATAGCCGGGAATCGAACCCGAGACCTCCGGGTTGCCAGTCAGTTGTTCTGACCGTTACACCACCGAGGCGGACAAAAACTAAGGATAAATGCCCTTCCTACGAGATCGCGGACGGCTAGGGGGCGACCAAAAGATCCGGTCGATGTCGTGGTGGATGCGCTGCTTTTGTGGACTCTAAACCACATACTCAACAGTGCCACCGTACGCATAGATCGCGTATTAAACGCCACGATGCTGCCATAAGTGGCCTACGTCAAGCGAACACCAATGACCAAATCCTCTTTAGTAGACGAAGAGCCTCACTTTGTTTCCACTACACATGGTCTACGAAAACCTGACCTTATCGCTGTTCTTGGTGACTCGGCCCTTTGCTTGGACGCCCAAGTTGTTAGTGAGCACATCAAACTTGATGAAGCTCACGCAACAAAGGCCACAGATAAGTATAGGGAGCTTGAGAGGAGAGCATAAAAGAGAGCGATATAATGTGGAAACAGTGAGATTCGGAGTCTATTACCCTTAATTATCGAGGGGTTTGGTCCGCCAGATCCGCGAAAGATCTCACTAGCAGTGGTATACTGCTGAAGAGGGAATTGAAGATACTTTCATCTAGAGTTGTGGTAGGGAGTCCCGCCGGGTTTTTGGAAGTTCAACAAAACCACACAATTTATCCGTCGTCCCAGAACACCTTTAGGAATCGGACGAGGAACCAGCGGAAGGTTTCAATGAAGAGGCGTGGCGCCTGCCTCAGGCGCAATAAACGTGTGTTTTTAGTGGGTATTACTGTTCTTTTCTTTATGTTAGGACAGTCCGAGTCCCACAGTACCAACAATTAGTTGGTCTGCGTAAATGCATTTTCACACGTTAAAAAAAAAAAAAAAAAAAAAATTGGTTCAAAGGTCTAGAATCTTCATTTTTGACCTTCCCCCTCATTTCGGGTATTTATTTTCAAAAATTTTTAAACGAAAATGTCAAAGATTAGAAGAAAAGTTGTAGAGGATGTAATTTTTGACATTTTCGTTTAAAAAATTTTTGAAAATAAATACCGGAAATGAGGGGGAAGGTCAAAAATGAAGATTCTAGACTTTGAACCAAACTCAACCAACATCAGTAAACTCTAGTTGCCATAAAGGTATTCAGCGAAACCGCGTTCTAACTAGTAAGAGCCCTTTTTACTAAAAAACGGGTTTTTACTGAAACATATATAAATAAATACAAATCTTTAATAAATAAAAAAAAAAAAAAACAATCTTCGAATGTTTCGGGAGAATTTCTCCCTTTATCAACGGATTTGAATAAATTTCAAAAAAAAGAAATTTTAAGGTTGTGAGTTTTTTACAATTCAAAAAAGTTGCTTTTTTTGAAATAAATATAAATCTTTATCGCTATGCACAAAGTTTTGAACTTGAAAGCAATTAAAAATAATACATAATTATACACTGAAGTGTCTTCGATGACCATTTTAAACGCTGAAGAAGAAGGAATGATCCTCTCCGAATCGTCAAGTTTTTTAAAGGAGATGAAAAAGATAATTATCCTACATATATCAATTCAGCATTGAGAGTTCTACCTCTCCGTCTTCAATAGAAAATATCTCCAAATAATTAAATTTCATAAATTTAATATTATGTAGTAATAATGAACTATTAGTGGGTTTTAAAATTAAGCCTAATTCGTGTTTTTCATCGAAATCGTTCGAGCCGTTTTAGGGAAACAGATCCTATATAAATACTATATACAGGGTGAGTTTTTTTTATCTTGAGACAATCTTATAACTCAAAAACAGTGCATTATACGATAAAAAAGTTTCAAATAAAAGTTTATTTATATCAAGGGGGAAACTAAACTTAACTATTGTTTGTCGACCTAGAACAAGCTTTCGAGGGTATTTCAAGGTCAAGTTCTGTTTTTTAAATGGAAATCTATATTTTTCTTTACATAGCCTAAATTTACACAAAAAACTGAACAACTTTCATAAGAACTATTTTTTATTCGACATCAAAAAAAAAATATTAAATCAATTAGTTCTAAAAAAAATGAAATATTTAACCTATTAAATAAATAATTATTAAATTGAAAAGTCACAACAATGAAAATAAGTGTTTATAATGATCTTAAAACTTCATTTTTCACAGATTTAAGAGATTATTTTCTACTTAATACATATAGATCTCGTATGTTTCCTATAATTTGTTTCAGTCGCGAATGCAGATGATTTTTGTCAAATATTAAGTGAAAATAATATCCGAATTTATATATTTCTAACTTGAAATAATGAAGTTAAATATATTTATAATTTTCTAATTAATATATTAAAGAATAATTAACACATTAACGAGAATTGTTTTGATCGTGCTTTTTAAAAAAAGATATATATTGAAAGACTACTGCGGTTGAAGCTATTGGAGTCTACAAAGTCTTAAGTCTGGACCAAGAGAGAATGAAAAAGATGTGATCAATTTGGCTATAATCCAGCATCAAATACAGGAAACATACGATTAATTAATGGCAAGCATCTAACATACGTGTTAACAGATCTATCGCGCTGGTGATTGAATATATAACATCTCAGATTTTAAATTCATTTGGTGATCCATATCAATGTTTGATATAAAAAGTGACATGCGGGTTAAACGCGAAAATGATGCTGGATTATAGCCTAATGGATGATATCTTTTTCATTCTCCATTAGTCCAGATTTAAGACTCAGCAGACTCCAATAGCTTCAACCAGCAGTAGTCTCGCGATATATATCTTGTTTTTTTGTCGAGAGTAGCAGAATTTTTATATATTGAAGGAGACAATAAAAGAGTGTGTCTTCTGCTGGAATTATAAATTTTATTTATAATTCTCTCTTAGTGCAGACTTAAGACTCAGCAGACTCCAATAGCTTCAACCAGCACTTGCTGGAATTATAAATTTTACAAAGTTTATTTCTTGTGTCAATTCAGTAGATAGTTATATTACCATAATAAAAATGGAACATTTTTGTTGTTGAAAAAAGATGTTTCATCCACAAGACTTGAGATACACTCTGGAATGTCACAGAACATTGTCGGAAAATTATTAAAATTATTAATTATTATTAAATTGAAAGTTTTTGTGCCGAGGGTAGCAGAATTTTTATATATTGAAGGAGACAATAAAAGAGTGTGTCTTCTGCTGGAATTATAAATTTTACACACTCTTTTATTGTCTCCTTCAATTATTATTAAATTATTTATTTAATAATTAAGTTGAATAATTGTTAAGATTAATTATTATTTGGATTTTTTAAAGATATATAATTTATTTAATATTTTTTTTATTTTTATGTCGTATAAAAAATAGCTCTTATGAAAGTTGTTCAGATTTATTTGTAGATTTAGGTTATGGAAAGAAAAATATAGGTTTCCATTTAAAAAACGGAACTTGACCTTTAAATCATAGATAAAAAATACAAAAGCCTTAAGAAAGCTTGTTCTAGGTCGACAAACAATAGCGTAGTTTAGTTTCCACCTTTGGTATAAATAAACTGTTATTTGAAACTTTGTTCCATATAATGCACTGTTTTTGAGTTATAAGACTGTCTCAAGATAAAAAACTCACCCGGTATAAGAAATGTGAAGCATAATTAAATCTAATTGTTGTTTAATCATTAATTTGTTTTGTTTATTAATATTTTATTGATTATTTATTTGTATTGTTGAAAAAGTAAATTAAGCTAAATCTACATGTTTATTTTAGCTCTTCTTTATTTTACTATATTATAAAAAATTGATCATTTATTAGCAAGTTATATTACAAGAAAAATAAAACGAAATGAAATTATATGCCTATGCAATTTAAAATATAATAAATATATAAGAATATACCTGTTAAATGTAATTTTTCTAGTGGCCTTGTCAACTATATGTCTTGTAGAATGATTTGTGTTAACAACACATTATAGAATTTTGCTTTTTATAAAGTAGCTTAAAAAATAAAAATATCTATCATTTTTATTGTACATATTTCACTAAAAATAAATAATTATGTTAAAAAAAATAATAAATGTTTCTTAACCTACAACTTAAGTCTACATTTCTGTCAAACTAAACTTAAAAAAATATATTAAGTTTTCACTTTAAAATACAAAATATTAACAGAAAAAGTCAAAGAAACGTAATGCTTTATTTAATATATAAAAGCTAAAAAAACTTGTCAAAAGATATTTTTCATAATTATATGGTTATAAAAGGGTTAAAAGAATATTATTTTTTTCTTTTAAATTTATATTTGCCGCCTCTGTTTACTAGTGCATAAATCCCTAAAATAAATGTCTGCATTTTTCTTGTAGAATGTAAAAAACTTATATCCTAATTATTTGATTAATTTTTAACTATAAATATATATATATTTAATTTGAAATTTATTTTTATTTTAATTACTATCTTTATTCTGTTTTGATTTTAAGTTGCAAAATGCAAGATGGCTGATTCAACTGGCACTTATTTGAAATTTTTTTTGTTTTTTTTTTTGGCTTTTCGGCCTTTCTAGCCATAAGCCTAATTACGATAATAGTTATATATTTTTTAAAATTTGTCTCTACCCCGGGGGTCAGATTTTAGCTGGATGCCTCGGAGTCGGATTCGAACTCCGGGTCCCCTGGTTAGCTCGCTGTCACGCTACCGCCTAGCCTACTGACCCCCCTATTTGAAATTTAATTAATAATACTATATTAGAAATATCAAATTAATGGAATTTATTATAATACTAAGTGTTGATATTCTATATATTTTTCAAACTAACTTTGTTATTATTTCAATTTTTTTATATTCAGCTATTTTTGTTAAATGTTTCTTTACAATAAAAGATAAAAGTATAACACTATTTATTTTTTTACCTATATTTAAATTTTAATCATTATTTGACATTTTCAATGATTATCAATCACAAATTAAAACATAAAATTTAATATAAGAGTTCACATCGCCGAAGAAGTAGACTTCGGTATTTTATATTCAACTAACTGCAAGACCCGCGGTAGCTTTAGACATTTCAAAAGCCTTCGATATGGTCTGGCACAAAAATCTTCTTGCCAAATTGACCTCCGTCGGCCTTGCACCGAAACTCTGTAAGTTGCTCGAAAGTTTTCTTTCAGACCGTAGTATTAAGGTTGTCATCGATGGAATATCATCTTCCCCCTTCCACACCAACGCTGGAGTTCCTCAGGGATCGGTTATCTCCCCTACGCTTTTATCTTACCTATATCAACGACCTTCTAAACATGCCCTCCAATCCGGTACATTGTTGCGCAGATGACAACACCCTACTTAGCGCCCCTGCATCGCATAAAAACCGTTCAGACATTGGCTCCTCACTTAATTTAGGCTTATGCAAACTTAAAAACTGGGGATCCCAAAACTTATTTAACTTCAATGCAGTGAAAACTCAGTGTTGCCTTATTTCTAGGCGCGTCGACAGAAACCTCCCAAACATATCATTCGACTCAAACTCACTAGAATTCAGGGATAAAATTTCAATGAGAGGCGTAACTCTAGGGTCTGACCTTTCATGGAATGACCATATCTCAAACACTGCTAAAGCTGCAGCGCGCAAGCTTGGTCTCCTAATTAGATCTAGACGCTGTTATACTCCCAGTCAACTTCTTATACTGTATAAGGCTCAAATTCGTCCCTGTCTCGAATGTGGCTCTCTTGCTACACTGGATGCAATTCAGAAGCGAGTGATTAAACTAATAGGAGACCCGGCTCTAACCAACTCACTCGACTCCCTGGCTCACCGAAAAACCGTTTCGGCCCTTTCTCTGTTCTACAGATACTATCACGGTGTCTGTTCAGTCGAGCTGAAATCAATTATCCCCCTAATGCCCTCTTTACGAGAAACACGCGGTTTTCAAACGCTCAGCACCCCTTCGCGGTCAAATTGGATAAAAGTCGAACAAGCGCTTTCGCCAACTCTTTTATCCCTATGACCTCCAGAGACTGGAACTCGCTCCCTGCCACCATCTTTCCCGCGACTTATAACCTTCAGCTATTTAAGACCCGTATCCACAGATACTTTCGACCCCCGCCCAGCCCATAAAATTCTTTCTTCTTCTTTTCACGATGGAGGGGCCAACCCAGGCCTTTAGGGGTTGCACCTTTTTGGTGTAACTCCTTCTCTATTCATTTTCATAAAAAAAAGATCAGCCTTCGGCGTCCCTCTTGCTACCCAGGGGACACCTACCCCTCACCCCTGGACCCCCAATCCACAAGTATAATCAAAGCCAAAATATATATTTTATCCGTACAAATGTATCTTATTTTATAGAATTAACAGATATCAAACTACTATATAATACAAACAAATAATTTCTCAGCAGTTTATTGTTCAATTTAAAAAGCAGCCTCTCAAAAAGCCAGGACCCGGAGGAATCGAAGTCTCCCCCCCCCCCTCTCGTCATATCTATATATATACTATATAAATCCAAATCTAAAAAAAAACAAAGGTTTAATAAATCCCACACGTTTCGAGAGAATTTCTTCGTTTAACATTGGAAATTTAATGATTAAAAAATGAATAAAAAGCAACTTATTTATTTATTTTTTGATCATTTAAAAGTACATTGATTAAGGGAGAAATTCTCCTGAAACGTTTGAAGTTTTTTTTAACCGTTTTCAAAAAAGAAGGAGGTTCTCAATTCGACAGTTTTTTTTTTTTTTTACTTTATCCAATGCAAAGCATGGGTAAAGTATTGTAATCGCTCTCGGGGCAAGCGTGGCTTCAAAGGGTCCTCAGGTAAAGACTACGGAACCCATGGACTCAATTAAAGTCACAAATTGTAGTATTCAATTAGGTTGAATTTTAGCTCGTGACGGTTTTGCCAAAAATTACATGGGGTCTCGTCGAGAGGCCAAAAGGTGCCATTTTTTCATTTAGTGCGTGCGGATGGATGGATGGATGTTATCGTTTTTTTGGCCCACGATTTTTTCCACACCGTTTCACCAATTGAAATGAAATTGAAAACCTAGCATTCTTTTAACAAAATGAAGCGCTGATTAGTTTTTGGTACATATCGACCCACAAACATTAGTACTTTATTTCAGTACTTTTTTAGTTTTTTCTAAATATCTTGAAAATGACTTAACCAATTTTGATGAAATTTAATATCCTAATTAAGTACCTTGGGGACCACAAAAAAGGATAAATAAACCATTGCTGAAGACATAGAGGAATCGACTTTAAACCAAAAATAGCGATTGATTCTCATCTAGTACTTGAGGAATAATCATTCTATATTGGATTTTTGACGTTTCGGTTTTTATTGGTGACCATTGCTGAAGACATAGAGGAATCGACTTAACCGAAATGTCAAAAATCAAATGTTAGAATGGTTATTCCTCGACTATTAAATGAGAATTATTTTTGAATTAATGTCAATATGAACTACAAATTGCAAGTGATATCTGATTAATAATAAAGGAACAAACATATTAATATTTCAAATGAATTTGGATAAAGTTTAGCAACGATCCGTTGCAGTTTATTTTTTTGTGTCTATGTTACTCGATTTCTTCGCCAATTGTGAACAGATTTTGATGATTTTTTTGCATTGTGTTCAGTATAGTTTCCGATTGGTAAAAACTAAATTTCATTGATATTGGATCTTTTTTGTTATGTATGTTCACCCATAACTTCTTTGTTTATGAACTTGTTTATTTCTTTGTTTTGTTTATATGTATAATTATTTTATACCTTTTAGTGCATTTTTTTATTTTTGAGTTATTATTTAATTTGTTGCATTTTTTTTTTGAAGTCTCGGTTTTTTTTTTAAAAATTAATAATTTTTTCTAAGAATTATTTAGATTAATTTTTAATTTATAAAACAAACAATACCTAAAAATTGTTTTCAATATATACATTTAGATATATATAAAGTTAAAGATTAGTGAATAAAGTTCTACTTATTTTTTTTTTTTTTTTTACTTTAACCATGAATGCGAATCAGATGGGTAAAGTAAAGTATTGAAATCGGTCTCGCGCCAAAGCGTCCTCAAGTAAAGACTACGGAACCCTTGCATCGTAATTAAATTACTCTATAATAAGCAAGTATTTTACAAATAAAACCAAATTCATTTTATATGATTAATAATAAAGGAATAATATTACTATTTTCCAATGACTCCAAAAAAGTTTGGATAAAAACAATATTTTTCCACCTGAAACATTTAAAAAATCAGGCCTTGAAAGCCAGGAAGGGGACTAAGTCCCCCTAAATTTCTCCCTTATTTGAAATAATTATATCAATTTTATTGAAGGAGACAATAAAAAGAGTGTGTCTTCTGCTGGAATTATAAATTTTATTATTAAATTAATTCCTGTGAATCAATTGTAATAGATTGATGAAGAGGACAAAGCCCTCGAAACTATAGTCTCGTTATAAATAAATAAAATTTATAATTCCAGCAGAAGACACACTCTTTTATTGTCTCCTTCAATATATAAAAATTCTTCTATTCTCGGCACAAAAACTTTCAATTTAATATCAATTTTAATTTAACCTCTCTTTCTTAATTTCAATCAGTTTAAAATTTCTACACGACCAACAACTTATGACACTTGATAAGTAGAGCGATTAAAAAAAAATCGTTAGAGCACTTTTAGAAAAAATTGCAAAAAAACGAAAATAATTTCATGTAAATGTCAACTCTCCGTGTTTCGATTTCAACCAAAAGCTTGCTGTACTCTTTGTATCCCATATCGAGCTTAAGGTAGTTGTTTCACCATATGGGTTTTCTTAGGATTTTTTTGAAATTTAGCCAGATTATTATTTAAATACTTCTGCATCGATTGGTGGCAAAATGAAATTTATGAACAATATAGTACCGGAGATATTAAATTCCAAAGTTTTTCAGACACTTATATATTGCAGCTATACGGGATATCGGAAAGTTTACATACATATTTAATTATAATTAAGAAACTCTGCTTACCATCGTTATAAAAATCTAAATCAACATTAAACAATAACTAATACATTTTTTAAGAAAATTTTAATTCATAGTTACAACACAGTTTCTGAGATAATAATGAATAAATAATAAAAAATGTATAATGAAAAATTTACACTAAAAACAAGCTGGCAACAAGGCATTTATTTAACCTAAAAAGTGGGTTAACTTTAGTACTTTTTTGACGTTTTTTCGCTTCAGCCATTGTACCAACAGCTTTCAATCGCTTATTAAGAACTTTTTGTTTTATAAATCTCCCTTTATAATGTATTTTATCTGACATTTCTATGATAAAATATATTCAAGTTCGGACAGTGTTGCCATATTTATAAAACGAGCACGGGATTGGCTAGTAGTCGTACATAAACAGCAAAAACTTTTGGACTTATGAATTATGAATCCTTATTGTCTGTACTATATTCTCTAGTCTTAACTTTTTGCTAGTATTTTCGCGAAACAACTACCTTAAGTTTCGAATTTCGTAGCTCTGAGACTTAGGGTTGCGAAACACAGTGGGGTACGTACGAACGGATTTTTGGTTACTTTTTGGCCTCTGGGGAGCACAATATCCGGTTTTTATTTTAAATTCGGTTTCAAACTATTAAGAGCAACGATTATTTACAGCAAGAAGTGACGAAGTGAAATTAACTTTTTTCCACCTCGGAGATGAAAGCTTTCAAAGTGTCAAGACCCCGGAGGCGATTACAATACTTATATAATAATATAATGTTAAAATAAAAAATAAGAGTAGATTTTAATAATAAAAGAGGGATATTTAAGATGAGAGGAGTTTGTTCATTCTATTTCAAAGACGATGATTTTATAAACAAATAGATTTTTATTTGTATTCTTTTCAAAATAGAAAAAATATATATCCATTATTAATACATGTTTATATACAGAGAGGTTGAGGACGTCGGATGTCCCCAAGGGATTTGTTGATTGTTATATTTATATTATACTAGATGTTGCCCATCGCTTCGCTCCGGGCAACACCTAGCCTCTGGCGGGGAGCGTCTCATTCAGGGCCGATCAAAATTGCTTCAATTGAGGTAGTCGAATCAATGTATGGTGGTAATCTTCATTTAAGTCAGGACATGGGCGTAGTTAATGGGGGGGGGGGGCATTGTAGTCTTTTTACTCCCTGTACTGCTTCTTCAACGGAAGCTATGTGTCAGCCATCTTGATACACTTGGAGCTGATAAGGGAAAAGCTTTCCAGCCGCCATAATTTCACAAATATATCCATACGTACAAGGTTTGGACATTTAGGTACAGCACAAACGTTTAGTACCATAAGGGTCGCCAGATAGCTTTAGAGTCAAACATTTGAACCGACTCCAGTTGTTGGACACGTGAAAAACAATTTCATTTCTAATTCTATCTGCCATTGATACATAGGTCACCGTACACCAGTAAAGACCCCACCCATTACTATCCTAGCCAACGAACGGCGAAGGAGAGGGAGACCGGGGAGTAATAAGGCTCCCTAAACCAATGACAGAAAATCTGGGATCAGTCGGTGAAGGGGCGATGGACTCACCGCCTTATCCCAACTATTGAGCTGTGCATTGGACGTCCCCATGGTGTAGACTTCTACCTCACCCAACTACCAAGCGGACATGGATGCTTCCGAGCATACCTGCACAGGTTCGGTCACGAAGACACTCCCGAATGCCCCTGTTGCAGGTATGCTAATGAACAGGGCCGTCCCGTGCCTGGGGTGCAAGGGGTGCATGGCACCCGGGCGGCATTCTACATAGGGCGGCAAAAAATAAAAAAAAGTTGTTGTTTTTTGGCTTTTCGGCCTTTCAAGCCATAAGCCAATTTACGATACCAGTTATTTTTTTATTAAAATTTGTCTCTAAGGCAGGGGATCAGCTATCAGCCGAACGCCTCGACCCGGACTCGAACCCGGGTCCACTTGGTTAACAGGTGGAGACGCTAACCACTAGACCAGCCCCCCCCCCCCCCCCCCAAAAAAGTTATTTATAAACACACCCACAAAGATGCCCATTAAATAGTGCTAATAATTAATAACAGATTAATATTAAAATTATGTATATAGGTAAGGTACTTCTTTTTTGTTATAACTAAGGTTTATATGAAAGTACTATCTTTTTTATGTTTGTTTCAAATACATTCTTTTTTAAAATTATACAAAGTAATTATAAAAAGTTACCTTTATCATTTTTATTTTAATGTTTTATTTCTTAAACAGATTAACAGTTATCAAATAATTAAAATCAGAATTTTAAATCAACGCACTTATTATTATTATTGCGGGAATATAACATTGATGTTCTGATGAGGAAGGGCGGCAAATTATATCTTGCACCCGGGCGGCACATACCCTTGAGACGGCCCTGCTAATGAAGACGCGGAGCACGTTTTCTTCCGCTGCCCGTGCTTTGTACAAGAGCGGAATGAGCTGTGGGAAGTGCTGGGCGACGAGCCCATCCCAGAAACTATAGTGTTCCATATGTTGGACTCTAAGGTTAAATGGTCTGTCGTCGCAACTTTTGAGGCGCAGACCATGAAAGAACTTCGGCGAATAGAAAGGCTCAGAAATCAAGACCCGATTCAACTTGAATTATCTGTGGACGAAGAGGTCAATGACTGGAGAAACTGAAGCAAGAGCTACAAGCTGAGGCCTCTTCCCACTATCTAATGCCGGGGGTGGTCCCGTGGGAAGACGAGGCTGAAGAGAGGGTGGGAAGGTTTAGTGGGTAAGAATCCCACACTATTCTGCGGTACGGGCCACAGGGTGTCTTTAGAAGATTCCCCCCATCCGCGAAAAAATAAAAACAAAAAAACCAGTAGATACAGAGATGAAAATAAACACGCTCCGTCACTGTGATTCCTAACAATTTTTAATTTTGTTTTCTATTAAAATCTTAAGATTCGAGCCTAAATAAAATATTTTTAATTTAATTGTGGTTAAATTACCTGGATTGAATTTTTGAAAAATTCCATCTTTTTTCAATTTATTTATACAATAGAGTTTTTAATCTGTAATCTTGATTAGTCTATAAATAAAAAAAGGGAGCTTAATCTAATCAATCATCACAGATTCAATATCCGATGAAAAGTTTTCCGTTTTATTAAGTGTTTCTGGTGGTGTATGATATATATTATAGTCTGTGTTGTTTCTTGACCTGATACTGGAGCTCATCTTCTCTCGTAGCTGTTCTTTTAGTCTATTAATTGTTTCTTGGCTTGATACTGGCTGTGAAAGCTCTTTTTCACTTATAGCTGGATTTTGATTTAATGTCGTCTGTATTGTTCCGTGATCTGATATTGGATGTGGATACTCGTATTCATTCAACATTGGCTCTTCTTTTATTAATGTCTGTATTGTTCCTTGACCTGATACTGTGTGTGAATGTTCTTCTTCACTTATATCTGGATTTTCATTGTATATTGTTCCGTAACCTAATACCGGATGTGGATACTCGTCTTCACTTATCAGTGGCTCTTCTTTTATTATTGTCTGAATTGTTTCTTGACTTGATACTGGTTGTAAAGGTTCTTCTTCATTAAATCCTGGTTCTTGCTTTATTATTATCGTCTCTATTTCTTGCCGACGGGATTGTTGAACAATAAAACTTTCCTCATTAATTATCTGCTTAATTTTCTCTTGACATTGTTTTGCATTATAATATGGCAGCTGTCTTAATTGAAATGCAATCTCTTTGGCAAATGTATCAAATTCATCATCCATATAATCCATACTTTGATTTTGTTGAATGTTTCTATTTGATGATGATTTACGTATAATTATTTGAGAATTTTGTGTTCCTATACTCGGTGCATTTTTTGATGAATTTGACGTCTTAACAGGTTGCAGCTAAAAAAAACAAATAAATAAATGAATAAATAACTTTGTAGTTTGCATAAGTATTTTGTATATAAGGTCAGGTGGGGTAACTGGGGGCGGGGGCGACTGGGCCAGGGGTCCTGTAACCCCAGAGCTTTTGAATTTCACCGCATTTTTTTAGCGCAATTCACTTTTTCATATTAGTGGGAAATTTTCAGTGTTCCTGAATTAGAGAAATTTCTTTAAGTTTATTTTATACTTAAGTACTTAGTTAAGTTAATTACTTATTTACTTATTTACCTAGTTATGTGCTTACTTCTTACCTAGTTGCCTTACCCAGTTCCTTGAAAATATTGAGACTTGAGTAAGTACTTAATTAAGGCTTTCTTAAGCATAAGGAACTTATTTAACTTTATTTCAATGGGTAAAATGAAATTATTTTGTTTAGTTGTTTGATTTATGATACTTTTTTTATTTTCTGTAATAAAAATCGATTTTAAAAATTATACTTGGCGTTTAAACTTATCTACCTTAAAAAATTCAATAGAATAAAAAAAAATAGAGGTCTTGGTGCAACTGGGCCAGCCTAGTCAGGGCCCAGCTACCCCGAATCGCTTACATCTTTGATTATTTTTAATCCATATACAAATGAGACTAATTCTACCTACGGCCAGGGCCTTGAGGGATAGGGGAACATGTCCAACTGCTCAAAAGATGTTAAAAATTAAAAAAACAGCAAATAGGCTGGGCTGGTCCAATTACCCCACAACGCGTTTAACTGGGCCAACCGCAAAACTTTACATTCAACTTAAGATAATTCCAAAATTTTGAATAATCAAAAGTTGAAAGTATCAACTTCAAAAAGTAATTTTATGTTAATATTTCGTCGTTTAGTTGTAACTAAATAAGATAATAATTATTTTATACCTTTTAGTGTATTTTATTTGTTGCATTTAAATTTTTGAAGTCGGTTTTTATTTTTTTCTTAAAAATTATTTTTATTTTTCTCTTTTTTAACCGACTTCATAAAAGGAGGAGGTTCTCTATTCGACTGAATTTTTTTTTTTTTTTTTTTTTGTATTAATAGTGATCATATCTTAAGAACTTGACCAAATTAATATGACACCATCCCTAAGACACCCCCTTTCGGATAAAAAAAGAACCATCGAAATCGGTTCATAAACAAAGAGGTTAGGTCTAAACAAACCTAATAAAAAAGGTTTAATACCTATGAAAAAAAACGAAAAAAAAATGGGACCAATCGGAAGCTAGACTGGACCCAATGCAAAAAAAATTTTCAAAATCGGTTGACAATTGGCGGAGATATGAGGTAACATAGGCACAAAAAAAAAAAAAAATTCAGTCGAATAGAGAACCTCCTCCTTTTTTGAAGTCGGTTAAAAAAGAAAAAAAATTTTATATCTTTTAATTTTAATGTGAAATAAGTGACCTAGTATCCTTAACTCATAGTAAATCAATATTAAATATAATATTTATTTACTCTTATCTTTATTAAAGATGTTTCACCTTGCACCAACACCACAATCTCTACTAATTATAAACAATTGAAAAATAAAATAAAATAAATAAAAAAAAAACAGTATTTTTTAAACTGAATATCTCGAAAACTAAGAGAAATCTCAAAAAAATGGTATTGTTCATTTTCGTCATATTTTGGTGAGTACTATAAGAATCCATAGTTAGATCGCGGCACCACAGTTACCGTAGAATTGCCGTACTTTTGTATAAATGGAATAAATAATAATAATAATAATTGGTAGTTATACGCTTCTCTGAAGTTATTTGAATTTAATTTAAAATAGGATTCAACCTTATTCAAATTAATGAGCTTTTTATTATATGAGTGATTAATTTACCTTAGAGCTGGTTGGCTCCATGGAAGCGACAGTATATTTTCCCAAGTATCTCATTTTTCCCTGAACATCTGATGAATTGACATCCTTACTTTGGCCTCGTTGAATTTTGCTAATTGAACGTGTTTTACGTTTCAGAATTAGTGGATTTTCTCTTCTATTGGAAGTTTGTTGCCACTAAAAAAAAAAAAAAGATATAATTAAATTATTGTAATTACACTTTTAACTCTTTATAAAATATACTATTTAAAATGAGTTTAGTTTTTTGAAAATGAATATTTTATTTTCGAAAAAAATACAAATCTTTTATAAAAAATAATCCAAAACACGTTTATTTAAAAGTCAAAAGTTTCGAGAGAATTTCTCCCTTTTTCAATGGAAATTTGTGCAGAAAATGAAAAAAGAAAAATAAAAAAGTTGCTTTTTTTTACTTTATCCAATGCAAAGCATGGGTAAAGTATTGTAATCGCTCTCGGGGCAAGCGTGGCTTCAAAGGGTCCTCAGGTAAAGACTACGGAACCCATGGACTCAATTAAAGTCACAAATTGTAGTATTCAATTAGGTTGAATTTTAGCACGTGAAGGTTTTGCCAAAAATTACAAGGGGTCTCGTCGAGAGGCCAAAAAGTGCGATTTTTTCATTTAGTGCGTGCGGATGTATGGATGGATGTATGTATGGATGGATGTATGTTATCGTTTTTTTGGCCCACGATTTTTTCCACACCGTTACACCGATTGAAATGAAATTGAAAACCTACCATTAGTTTAACAAAATGAAGCGCTGATTAGTTTTTGGTACATATCGGCCCACAAACATTAGTACTTTATTTCAGTACTTTTTTAGTTTTTTCTAAATATCTTGAAAATGACTTAACCAATTTTGATGAAATTTAATATCCTAATTAAGTACCTTGGGGACCACAAAAAAGGTTAAATAAAGTTTTTAGTAAAATTATATTTTAAAGTACTTTACTCTAGAGTAAGATGGTACTTTTTTTAATTTTTTAAATTCTTTAAAATTTATTCATTTGAAAGTTTTAATATAGCTCATTTAGCCTTGCTTAAGTAAGAATGGATAGGCTTCTCTCTGTGAAATGCTTAAAATTTGGGAGGAATTTTTATGAGTAACCATAGCAACTGCGTTGTTTTCTTATCCGTTACCTTTGCTGAAGACAGAGAAATCGATTTTAAACCAAAAATAGCGATTGATTCTCATCTAGTACTTGAGGAATAATCATTCTATATTGGATTTTTGACGTTTCGGTTTTTATTAGTAACCATTGCTGAAGACATAGAGAAATCGACTTTAAACCAAAAATAGCGATTGATTCTCATCTAGTACTTGAGGAATAATCATTCTATATTGGATTTTTGACGTTTCGGTTTTTATTAGTAACCATTGCTGAAGACATAGAGAAATCGACTTTAAACCAAAAATAGCGATTGATTCTCATCTAGTACTTGAGGAATAATCATTCTATATTGGATTTTTGACATTTCGGTTTTTATTGGTAATCATTGCTGAAGACATGGAGGAATCGACTTAAAATCAAAAATAGCCATCGATTCTCATCTAATACTTGAGGAATAACCATTCTATATTGGATTTTTGGCGTTTCGGTTTTTATTGGTAACCATTGCTGAAGACATAGAGAAATCGACTTTAAACCAAAAATAGCGATTGATTCTCATCTAATACTTGAGGAATAACCATTCTATATTGGATTTTTGACATTTCGGTTTTTATTGGTAACCATTGCTGAAGACATGGAGGAATCGACTTAAAATAAAAAATAGACATCGATTCTCATCTAATACTTGAGGAGTAACAATTCTACATTAGGTTTCTGACGTTTCGATTATTATTGGTAACCATTGCTGAAGACATGGAGGAATCGACATAAAATCAAAAATAACGATCGATTCTTATCTAATACTAGAGGAATAACCTTATTGCATTCCATTTTTGATGTTTTGACCATTAATGGCAACCTCTATTGAAAACGTGGAAGAATCGACTTAAAATCAAAAAGACTAAATTCTTTTTTGGTAAACAACTCAAGTTTGAGTTTGTCTTCAGCAATGGTTACAATAATAACCGAAATGTCAAAAATCCAATGTGGAATGGTTATTCCTCGACTCTTAAATGAGAATTATTTTTGAATTAATGTCAATATGAACTACAAATTGCAAGTGATATCTGATTAATAATAAAGGAACAAACATATTAATATTTCAAATGAATTTGGATAAAGTTTAGCAACGATCCGTTGCAGTTTATTTAAATTTAGAAAGCAACACTAAGATATTAAATATATTTATAAAGACAATTGTACAGATTGTTTTGGGGACCAGATTTCCTTTAAATGAAAATATAAATGTATAATTAAAGTTTTGAGCATCTTTTTTCTGAAAATAGTTGGTAGTTTTTTCAAGAGCTGACTGCCCGGATAGCGTGTTAGTTCTCAGGTTCGACTCCTGGGGGGATGAATCCCCTCTGATATCGCAATTTAATAATATTTCTACTAAAATCTTAGAATTTGTCCGAAAAAGATTGATTGAATTCTTTTTCTTTGAAAATATAAATATTTATGATTTTTTTTTTTATAAACATTCGAAAAACAATTCATTTCTGAGTGCGAGTTGTTGAGTGATCCGTGGGGGGGGGGGGGGGGGGGGGGAGGGGGGGCTGCCGAGGTCGAAAACTTGGACTTTGCGATTGAGTTCATCGGAGAAAAACCCTAAATAATGAAATTTGTAGGAAATTTTATGCACTTTCATTTTAAATAGGAAGGTTATTTTACGAAAAGTTTATAGTTCTCGAGTTAAAAAAAAATGGAAAGTTTCACCTTTTTTTGCATTTTCTACAATGTTGCGTCACGAAATTTTGGTGTGGGACCTCAGATTTGGATTTAGAACCCCAAAAAACATATATATGCAAAAAATCAGAACTACCCCTAAAACTTGCCTGATAAAAACACAATTTGACTGGACTAATATAAAATAATTTAATTATGATCCAGAAAATAATAATACATTGGATATTCGGATCAGCCGGTTTGAAGATATTTTCAGAAAAGGCACTGTATTGAATGAAGAGACTCGAGTTCCGGCTTTGATATCAAAGATAAGTAATACCGTTTTTAAAGGTTATTCAGATATAATTTTAACACATAAACCCTCAGATTTTTCTTTTGACCAAATCATAAACAAGTTAACTAAACATTCCAATCAATTTCAACTTTTCAACAGAGATATAATTGTTTAAAAACTACCAAAAATCCAAGAGATTCTTTCACATCATATGGGGAAATTGTCGATGATAACTGTGAAAAATTCGGTTTTAAAAATATCTCAGTAGACCAATTCAAGTGCCTTATTTTTGTTTGCGGATTGTAGGCCCCTGAAGAAGCTTAAGGACGTTCCCTAATTCCTAATGTAGCTCAGATGCACGTTAATATACACAGATGAATGCTAAATAAGGAGGTAGATTGTACCCGAAGTTCTTAAAAGTGCCACCTATGGCGCTGCCTCTGTTGCGCACGGAGCGAATAAAAATCTCTCCGGTAGTCTGAGAGGGTGCGTATTGACAAAATTGAAAATAAAAGAATAGAATCGAGTTTATCTGACGTATTAGAGCCTTCAATCGGTTTCCTTGAAAATTATTAATATAGACCAGTGGCGATTAGTGACTTTTCAACCAGGGGATGCTGTCCAAAAAAGCACGATTCATTTTTTGAATTTATTTTAATCAATGCTTTTTTTTGTAAATTTCATCAAATACGGCATAATTTTCGTTATTTTTCAAATTTAGCATTTTTTTATGACACGGTATGAAAATACTCTAAGGGCCGGTTGTATGTCGCAAAGTAAATGCTTTTTACCATCTACCCTGTGTTAGTGGTAAAAAGCATTTACTTTGCGACATACAACCGGCCTTTGATGTTTGAAATTTTAGGGATGCGCCTCATCTACGGACCGCACGCCCTGCTATAGACGTAATTTGATTTATAATATTTATTAATATTATTATTTATTTAATTTTTACTTGAATATATTCATCCTTTGATTGAAATAATGTACTATCCGAATAGGTAGACTGGTCACGTATATCATCCCCTTCTAATAATTCATCTGAAGAAACTCTTTTAGGGTGCGTTGCACATGTTGTTTCAGATTTCCTCTTACTGCTTAATTTCCTTTCCTAAAATAAAAAAATAATATTTAATAAATTATTATATTTGGCTGAACTTTTAGTAAACCTATAACATGGATGCCCCCCCCCTTTTTTTTTATTCACTTCTAAGGGCCAGTTTCATAAAAAAATTATCCTCTGGGTTGAGAGTTACCCTGGAGATCTAAACAATATTATTTTCATAAAACAAAATAGGGGTCGAGTTAGCTCACCCGGAGTCAAGGATAGAAAATTGGTTGGCAACGGGGAAATCCCCTGCATTTTAGTTATTTTTATAAAAAAAAACATATTTTTTTTTCAAAAACGAATTTACCTGTAGAAACGGGAATAATTAAATAAAAAATAATGTAAAATCGATGTTAAGGTTAGTTTTTTTTTATAATGATATTGATACAAGAAGTTGCACCAAGAAGTTACAACCTCTGTAGTCCGTGGTGGACCCTTGTAACGTGAAGATAAGGGGAGTGTTAGGGATTGGGTAGCAGTCGAAGGTATCTGTGGATGCTGGTCTTGAAAGATTGAAGGTTATAAGTAGCTGGAAAGACGGTCGGGGGAAGAGAGTTCCAGTCTCTAGATGTCATAGGGATAAATGAATTGGCGAATGCGTTTGTTCGATTAGTATCAAGCGCATGGGGGTGTTGAATTTGAGAAAATCGTGTATTTCGCGCAAATGAAGCCTTTGGTGGGATTATCGATTTTATTTAGTCAGAACAAAAGCCATGGTAATATCTATAAAAAAGGGAAAGGGCGGAGACAGATCTACTTTGTAAGTATTATTTAAGATTTTGATATTAGATAATTACTTTTAAACAATATACCGTATTCATAGAGAAACAAAGAAGTTGTCCTCTGCTTGATGCAAATAAAGATACACACATATACATATATATATAAAATATGCAGAGGACAACTTCTTTGTTTCTCTCTATGAATCAACAACTCTGCTACTCTCGGCAAAGCTTTTTCCTTCTTCAGATCATAAAATGAAGAGGTGAAATTTAACTGCAATGTATTTATTTAGATAAATAAAAGGTTAAAACTTTTCAAAAATTAATGATATCTGACCAAAAAATAAATGTAAAAAAGTGAAAAGTTGTTACGTTCTTCGATATTGAATTTATAACTTGGCAAGTTTTATATCCAAAGAAATTGTTTGTAGTAAAAAATAGAACAAATAGCAAAGTTAAATATACAATTGGATGTTGATAAAGGCAGTCCAAGGTAGTTGTAAAAAAATAAGACTATATCAGTTTTACTATTTTACATTTATTCGATAACCGACGTTTCGGAGATTTACTCTCTCCTTCTTCAGGGTAACGAAAAGTCAATGAAAGTATACCAATTCATAATTACTTTCTGTCTCCTTTGACAATGACAAGAAAACATTATAAAATTTCATCTCTATAGAAAAAGCAATTGATGATTCTTGGACTGCCTTCATTAACATCCAATTGTATATTTATACCAGTCCGTATTCTAAAGAAAAACTCTATCAAACAAAGTTAAATTTTAAGCTTGTATTAAATATTATCACGTTAAACTTGCAAGGTTATAAATTCAAATCAAAGAACGTAACAAATCTATCTATCTATCTACTCTTATTAAACGAGCAAAAATTGTATATTTATATATTTATTTGTATGTTTTTTTTATTTTGAAAACGGCTCTACCGAATTTGATGAAACAAACTCTATTAATAAGTTTTAGGGATGAGAAAACGATCTGGCTAGGTCTGGACCTCATCAAAATTCATCTTAATTGACTTTATCTTAATTAAAGTAATTATTGACAGATGAAAATATCAATAAAAAAGTTTGTTTACTTTCTTTACTTTATCCAATGCAAAGCATGGGTAAAGTATTGTAATTCGAACCTGGGTCCCCTGGTTAGCTCGCTGTCACGTTACCGCCTAGCCTATCTGACCCCCCCCCTTATTTAATTCTTAATCCAAATAAAAATCGACCTTTTTACCTGAATTTTAAATTAAAAATAATATTAATATATAGCTTTTAAATGAAGAAAAAAGTTACCGAGCATCGCTCGGTGCTCCAGGTACTTTTCTTTTAAATCAATTAATTAAGGTGGTTGTTTCGCGACAATACTAGCAAAAAGTTAATGCTAGAGTATATAGAACAGACAATAAGGATTCATAATTCATAAGCCCAAAACTTTTTGCTGTTTATGTACCACTACTAGCCATCGTTTGACAAATCTGGCACCATTGTAAGAGATTGAATATTTTTATATTAAAATGACAGATAAAATACATTTTAAATTTCTATAAAAATCGTTTTATTTTTTAACAAATGTAATCAACGCCTACGTTACACCTTATTTATAATTTGAAAGTTTATATTGGGAAAATAAGGACAAGTTTTTTATGTGTGACTTTTTTATTTATCCACCAACGTTTCGTCGACTTTGCCAACTTCTTCATTCGAAGTTGAGATTTTTGTATATAGGGATAAAAAGAAAAATATTCTATTCTATTTTTTTGTAAGAAGTGATTACTGTTCTGTTCTGTATTGATAAGGTTGTTATTAAAAAGAAAAAAAATTGTGTTTTTTGTGAATGTGCCAAATATCTTTTGAAAATTGTATTCTGATGGCCTTCAATGGTAACGAAGGTAATAAGAAAATTTAAACGAATGTGTGACATGACTATTTGAAGCCCTGAAGAAGTTGGCAAAGTCGACGAAACGTTGGTGGATAAATAAAAAAGTCACACATAAAAAACTTGTCCTTACTTTCCCAATATAAACTTTCAAATTATAAATTAAATTATGGACGGAAATGATAATAGTTACACCTTATGAAAATTATAATTTTGAAAAAATCTACCGCATGTATACATCTTTCGCTGGTTAAGTGGGAGATAAATTTAAAAACCTAATTTATCGATCGGAGAATTTACCACTACTCGAAGCCCCTAAAAACTTAGTAAATTGGATATTGGATTGTATCTAACTTTCTGAGATTTGGCTCGTGATCCCGGCTTCTTTCCTTCTACTCTGTTCTTTTCACGTTGGAGGGGCCAGCCCATACAGGCCTTTAGGGGATGGACCTTCTGGTGTATCTCCTTCTCACATCAATATCATTTTAAAAAAATGCGCTGTTGCCAAATTGTTTCTAGTGTAAATTTTTACTATACATTTTTCATTATTTATTCCTTATTATCTCAGAAACTGTGTCTTAAAATATGTATTGGTTATTGTTTAATGTTGGTATAGTTTTTTATAAAAATGGTAAGAAGGGTTTCTTAATTATAATTAAATATGTATGTAAATTTTCCGATATCCCGTATAGTGCAATGTTAAAGAGCCTGAAAAACTCGATTTCTGAAATTTAATATCTGCGAAACTGTATTGTTCATACATTTCGTTTTGCCACCAATCGATGCAGAAGTATTTAAATAATAATCTGTCTAAATTTCAAAAAAAATCCTAAGAAAACGCATTTGGCGGAACAACTACCTTAAAGAACGTTGGACTTTCCTATAGCTATGATTTAAGCAAGGGGTGAACCGCGATTGGAATAAGGTGTACACCGTCTTTGGAATAATTTTGCAATTCATTAGATAATGCCCCTTCATCTATTGTCTTCTAGTTGGACATGAAAGTGGATGTAGGTGTACACGATGATATTAGGTCGCGGTTCACCCCTCAGATTTAAGCAACTGCTAAGGAACTTGGTAACCTTTTTTACTTAGAGAAAGTGGTGTAGGTTTTAGGTGAAACGTGATATTAATTAATAAAGTAAAGGGTGTGTAGTTTCACAGTGAAACTACACACCCTTTACTTTATTAATTAACTTGGTAACCGTTTAGATCTCAACTTTTTTGTCGGCAAAGCCGTTTGTACCGAACTTGACCCCCTTTTTCACATTTATGTTTTTGGTCAGATCATTCATTCTCTTCAAGATCTGTTAGATAATAGATCAAGAGCCCACGATGGCCAGACCTTCGTTATTTTATAAAAGCTGAAAGTTTTTCTGTGCATGTCCCCTATACAGGTAAGAACGACCAGCGACTATAGAGTTTGGGTTGTGGTTACTTTGGCAGGTAACAGGTAATAAAGGTGTATAAAATACTACTTTAAATTCTTTAAAGTATAAAGCTCAATTTTTTTATATTTTCTTCGGGATAACTTTAGAAATCTCGTCATCCATTGACGGACACTTATGACAGTTGCTACCCCCTGCCAGACACCCCTAAACTTTCTTTTTGATTTTAAGTCGATACTTCCACGTTTTCAGTAGAGGCTGCCATTAATAGCCAAAACAACAAAAATGGAATGCAATAAGGTTATTCCTCTAGTATTAGATATAGAATCGATGGCTATTTTTGATTTTAAGACGATTCCTCCATGTCTTCACCAATGGTTATCAATAATAACCGAAATGTCAAAAATCTATGTAAAAACCATTAAAACTGTCCGCCTATTGAGGTAACATTTTTTTATAGGTCGCCAAGTAACATATATAAAATTTATCTTTTATATTATAACGAAAGTATAATTATAATTTATTAAAGTTTAGGGGTGTCTGGCAGGGGGTAGCAACTGTCATAAGTGTCCGGCAATAGATGACGAGATTTCCAAAGTTATCCCGAAGAAAATATGAAAAAATTGATCTTTATACTTTAACGAATTTAAAGTACTATTTTATACACTTTTATTACCTGTTACCTGCCAAAGCAACCACAACCCAAACTCTATAGTCGCTGGTCGTTCTTACCTGTATAGGGGACATGCACAGAAAAACTTTCAGCTTTTATAAAATAACGAAGGTCTGGCCGTCGTGGGCTATAATAATTACTCACCATGTATAAGACAATTTTTTTTTTATTTCTCTTTACAACTTTAATTGTCTTTGGGAAATTTTTTAATATTTTATTTTCAAGGTTTTGCCTAGTTATATAACTTGATTCCGTTAAAGATATTTGTTTTAATTCATGTTTCAAGCTGTTATTGTAAATATCACAAAGATAGGATAACAACAAATAAGATTTTTTTTTTATAACCTCTTCGTCAATTAAAAATATAATATTATCGAAAATTTTCTTATGAATATCTCTGTTTGTGTGCCATAAAGTACGTGGAATATTTTTTACTACTTTAATGTAATTATTCGAGAATGTTAATTCACATAAATGATGATAATAAACACTCCCACCTACGGATTTAATATCATGGATTTTTTTTAACAGCTCATCATTTTCTAATTTTGTCATCCATTCAATTAATTTCTCATACAGTTTTTCACTATTTGAAGAATGTAAAATTTGCTTATTTCCTCTAACATTCTTTTGCTGTTTTTCGCAAAAAAAACATCCAGTTTTGATGAGTTTATCACTTGTTTCTGAGGCACTTTCATCTTCAATATCTGGAATTTCATTAAAGGGCTCAATTGCACAAGTATTTAGATCGCTATTATCAGTAAATGAACTGTTAACATCGAGGATTGGAGTAATATTATTATCTTGAGTAGCAGTAATTGGAGAATTTGGAGAAGATGTACTTGGAGAATCAGTTATCCATATAGGATTTGGTACACGAAATTTAGCCATCAAGGATGTAAAATTGCTATAACATTTTGTATGGTATCCATCAGTATCATTAACACTGTCTGGAAGCTTAACATTGTTATATTTTAAATTGAACTTAATTCGTGAATATAAAATTTCCACACACTTATTCAGTTTTTCTTCATTAAATTGTAATATTTTTTCACCTTGGTTTTCACAAAAAACACATTTTTCATTTCTGTTACTCATCACGACGAAATTTGACATTGCACTTTGACAAAGACAATTAATAACATAAAATAATAAGATTCAATTCCAAGGATGACACCATCTTAAAAAGAGGCGACAGTAAAAAGAATAACGTCAAAGAAAAATCTAATTCATTTCCTAGCCTCTAGGGGGCACACCGTCACATCTAATTTCAGTTTTTCGCTCACAAATTCTTCAAAAATGGTCCGAATTGAAATTTTTGTTTTTTTACATACTTTAAAAAAAAAATAGAAAAAATTATATAAAGCGTTTTTATATGCAATTTTACAGTTTGAAAATTTTAATATTGTTTTTTCTTGCAACGAAATTTTCTCTGGAGAGAGACGGACTGGTAGAATTTTTAAATGAATGTAATGGAAGGCAGCCCAGAGGTAGTGAGGAAAGAAAAAATTAACACATATAAAATACGGTGTAATTTATTGGAATCCTTCCTCCTTTCCTTTCAAACCGACGTTTCGGAGGATTTTTCCCTCCTTCTTCAGGGTTTCAAAGGGTCAATGAATTAAGAAAAGAAGGAAAAAAAAAATTTGTTTTTCTATGCCTTTGTTAAAAATGAAGAAAGTTTTTGAACACTACTGTGGAGAGAAGAAGGAAATATTTTATTTGTTTCATTCATTGACCCTTTGAAATCCCTGAAGAAGGAGGGAAAAATCCCTCGAAACGTCAGTTTGAAAGGAAAGGAGGAAGGATTCCAATAAATTACACCGTATTTTATATGTGTTAATTTTTTCTTTCCTCACTACCTCTGGGCTGCCTTCCATTACATTCACTTTAATTTTTGTTTTTGAAACTGTATGTACTCTTCGATTTTTTTTGATAATTTTTAAATTTTATTGATTCTACATATTTTAAGAGCGTGTTGATAGTGGTTCTATGATAATTACTATTTTTTTCTTTTAACAAATTAAAATACTAATTATTTATTTTAAAGTATATTGTAATCTTGAATGAAAAAAGTGGTTTTTTTTGCTTCATTTTTTTATTTTTCGAAATATCTCAAAAATGGCTAAAACTATTTTGATTAAAAAAATTGGATGAAACCATGGCATAACCATCTACAAAAAGCCCTAATAAGTGAACATCGAAAAAATGATATTTTTCGAGATATTAATTATTTTGTCAAAATGTCTGTTAGTACGTTAGTTAGTACGTTGCCAAATTTTTGTGGACGCACTAGCTCAAAAACTAGTGTGAATATCAAAACGAAATTTCACATGTAGTTTTGGTGCATTGAGATTAAGAGCTGATTAGATTTTGGTTGAAATCGAACCCAAAATTAAGGGTGGGGGAGGGGGGGGGAGATAAAAATTAAAATTATAAGATTTTCAAACTAAAAAAACAAGAAAATGAAATATACTATAAAATGAACCTATAATAAAAAAGAGAGTTATTATTTTCTTCGGGGGCCAAAATTGGGGGGGTTCAAAAAAATAAAACTATCAATATAAGTTGTAGACCCTTTAATCGATTTGTACGAAATTTCGCATATGCACCCTATATAACCTTATGAAAATGACTCACTATGTGAAATTGATAGTGACCAAAAAAGGAGGAGGGGGGGGGTAAAAATATTTTCAAACAAAAATCGAAGAAAGCTGATATTTCTAATAAAATAGTCTCATAATTAAAAGGAGATATTATTAATTGATAATGGACCCAAAATTAAGAGGTGGGGGGGGGGGGGGGGTTCTTTCGTAAATAATTATAAATTATTCTAATTCCATATTAAATATAGGAGAGGGCCCAAGGTGTATGGTGTCATGTGGATGGCCACATTAGTTTATTATTTTCATTAAAAAAATTGTCGCCGTTTCAAACAAAACAAAATGGTATATAAAACAGAAAATTATATCAACCATCCATTATCAATGTAACGTGTCTTCACCCTGGCTAAACGCCTCGATTATTTAAAAAAAAAAAGCTCTAATTTATCCAGTTCCCTACAATTCCTTATATGAATTTTAATATGGATGTGAATGATATAATATCATTAATAATATCTCGAAAAATATTATTTTTTCGATGTTCACTCATAAGGGTTTTTAGTAGATCAAAACGCCATGGTTTCAATCAATTTTTTTTTTTATCAAAATACTTTCAGCCGTTTTTGAGATATTTCGAAATTTGAAAATTTCATGCATAAAGGGAGAAATTCTCCGACATCTGACAATCATGGGAACTAAACTGATGCATTTAGCGAAAATAAAACGAAATTATAGCACAGCAGTGTCAGCCAAGTTCGGAAAAACGGGCGACGCACCTGCCATGTGTATATTTACACAAACCATTTCAAGCTACGAAACTTTCCTTTTTTCGGGGCCCGAAATGAAGCGAGGTGAAATTTATGAAAAACCGACCGGGTTTTGTAACAGATATTTTATGATAAATATTTAATAATTATTAATATAAATGTTTAAATGTAATTATTTAGATAAATTAAAGAATAAAACTTTTCAAAAATTAATGATATCTGTCTAAAAACATAAATGTGAAAAAGGGGCCAAGTTCGGTACAAACGGCTTCGCCGACAAAAGAGTTGAGATCTAAACGGGTACCAAGTTGCTTCCATAGCTATAGGAATGTACAACGTTCTTCAATTGATTTAAAAGAAAATTTGTTACGTTCTTTGATATTAAATTTATAACTTGGCAAGTTTTATATCCAACTAAATTGTTTGTAGTATAAAATAGAACAACTAGCAAAGCTAAATTTTAAGCTTGTATTAAATATCATCACGTTAAACGTAAGTTATTGACTATTATAACTTGCCAAGTTATAAATTTAATATCAAAGAACGTAACAAATTTTCTTTTAAATCAATTGAAGAACGTTGTTCATCCCTATAGCTATGATTTAAGCAACTACTATCAAGGGCGGATCCAGGGGGGGGGCGGAGGGGGCGATCGCCCCCCATAGAGGCCCGTGCCTGGCAAAAAAAATTTGTAAAATACAAAAAAACATTTATTTTTAAAATTGAAAATAAATATATATATATATGTGTGTGTGTGTGGTGCTCTGCCCCCCCCCCCCCCAATAAAAAATTCCTGGATCAGCCCTTCGACTACTATGGAACTTGGTACCTGTTTAGATCTCAACCATTTTGTCGGCGAAGCCGTTTGTACCGAACTTGGCCCCTTTTTCATATTTATGTTTTTGGACAGATTTAACTTAATCTCTACCTTATTTACCGAATTGCCTTCCGGTGATTCATTTTCATTAGAAGTTTCTTCAATGTGAGAGGCGAAATTTCTATTTCTATTAGTTGGAATTGCTTGACGTGATTTTTCGGATAGTCCACCTTCAAATAAAAATAGAATTATTTAGGTTATTTTTTTTTAATTTAAATGTTTTTATTTTGCCGAGATTAGCAGAGTTGTTGAATCATAAAGAGAAACAAATAGGGTGCTTGATGCAAATAAACGTACAGACATATACAGAGGGTCCCGTATCACAACGATAGGCCGTGAAAAGGGATAGGGCAATTTAAAACGGTCCTGAACATTTTTAAATAAAAGTCTTATACAAACATCAATTTAGGTCATTTATCAAAGATTTTAATAGATATGTTTATCGATATTTTGAGCAGAGTAGCGATTTTCACCATTTTCAAAAAATGCCTATAACTCGAAAACTATAAGACTTTTAACTGAAGGTTTTCTACATTTGATTCAATCGACGAATCAACTGTAGGGAATTTTTTGTCAAATATTGAGTGAAAATAATATTTGAACTTATATATTTCTAACTTGAAATAATGATATTAAATAAATTTTAATTTCCTCGTTGACGTATCAATTATTCTTTGATATATTAATGAGAAAAATTATAAAATTTATTTAATATCATTATTTCAAGTTAGAAATATATAAGTTCAAATATTATTTTCACTCAATATTTGACAAAATTCCCTACATTATGATTCGCGATTGAATCAAATGTAGAAAACCTTCAGTTAATTAATGGCAGCCATCTAACATACATGCTAATAGATCTAGCGCTCTGGACTGTGAGATCGAATATATAACATCTGAGATTTCAAATTCACTTGGTGATCCATCCGAATGTCTAGCGGGCTATACGCGAAATGACGTTGGATTGTAGCTAAGTGGATCACATCTTTTTCTCTCTTGGTCCAGACTTAATACTCCGCAGACTCCAATAGCGTAATCCGCAGTAGTCTCGCGAGATAAAAATATCTTTTTTCAAATCAGCGCGGTCAAAATAATCCTCGTTGACGTATCAATTATTCTTTGATATATTAATGAGAAAAATTAAAATTTATAAGACTTTTATTAAAAAAGTTTTTATATTCAGGGCCGTCTTAAATTGCCCTATCCCCAATTCACTGTTTATCGTTGTGATACGGGACACCCTGTATATCAAATATATATATTCGGGTTCGGGGATTAATATAAGGTATAGCTTTTAACTGAAGCAAAAAGTTGCCGAGCATCGCTCGGTGGCCAGGTACTTATTATTATTTCACAAATTTAAGCATCATAAATTCGTATCACAAAGAATTATTTATTGAAAATTTTCTTTGACTTATTGATATACACGTATCTTATATGCCGTGAGATTCTTGTTTATGTTTACATTTTTTATGTTATTTAAAGTTTATAAATGATATTTTTTCTCTATTTCATTCAAGAAACATTGTACATATTTTTATAACAAATACAGTGTACTTAATTTCAAGAAAATCAGCTCAGTGAAAGTGAGTAAAAGATTTCATATAATCCAATCTATATATATAAAATTAAGGTTTTGTCTGTACATTACTCCAAATCACGCCAAATTTTGGTTGCACACGTTTCAAGCAAAGTTGTGAACGAAAACACCCTCAACAATATTCCGGTCTGTCTGTATGTATGTCTGTTTCAGTGGTTTCCGAAAAGTTGCTCACGATTCACGTAAAAACGGCTGAAGGGATTATTATGAAATTTCATATTTACATCAGAGGTCTTCTAACTTACGTTTTTAGCTATATAACGTTTTGATATTTTGACCCCAGAAGGGGGTTTGGGGGGGGCGCACGAATGAAAATTATCAAATAACTCCTAAACTATTAACCCTGCGGCAAATTTTATAATGAGCAAAGTTGCAGGGGATGTGATTTCTGACAACTTTTGTTTAAAAAAATTTCCCAAAAAAACCACCCAAAAAGGGGGGAGGGTGAAAAATGTAAATTCTTGCCCTTGGAGCAAACTCAATCAAATTTTGTATACATAATCTCTGGGCCTCTAGAGAGCTAGAAATGCAAAAACTAACCACCCAAAATGGGGGGAGGGTCAAAAAATGAAAATTCTTTCTCTTGGACCAAACTCAACCAAATTTTGTATACATAATCTCTGGGCCTCTAGAGAGCTAGAAATGCAAAAACTAACCACCCAAAATGGGGGAGGGTCAAAAAATGAAAATTCTTTCTCTTGAACCAAACTCAACCAAATTTTGTATACATAATCTGTGGGTCTCTAGAAGGCTAGAAATGCAAAAACTGGGTGCGGATAGTGGGTGGAATGGAGTGGGGATGGGTTAAGGTATGGGGTTTGCGGGCTGGAATGGGTGTGGTGTGAGGAAGTGAGGCGGAGTAGAGTGGGGGTGCAGTGGGTGGAGTCCAGGGGGCTAGGCGGGAGTGTGGTGCGCATGGTTGTGGTGCACGGGGTGGAGTCCGGGGTGGATGGGGTGAGGGTGGTGGTGTGGGAGCGGGGGTTGGGCACGGGTGCATGGTGTGGGGGGTGCTGAAGGGGATTCGGGGGGATGGGGTGTGAGGGTGGGGTTCGTGGGCTGGGGGTCCAGGGGGCGTGCCTGGCTAGCAGGAGGGCCGCCGAAGGCGAGCCTTGCAGCTATCATTTATAAAATTCTCTCCAGAAAGAGAAATCAAATTAGCATATAATAAATAAAACCATTTGATGGGGATTCTACGGTCGGTAACTGTGGCGCTGCGATCTGACGATGGATTCTTATAGTACTCAACAAAATAAAACGAAAATGAAGAATACCATTTTTCGAAATTTCGCTTAGTTTTCGAGATATCCAGTTTAAAAAATACTGTTTTTTTTATTTCTTTTATTTTATTTTCACTGTATTGTACACCATCACATTACACACATTAAAGTTTGGTTCAACTCCACTCATCAAACTACATCTTATTACTGGACACCAAGTAACAATCTTTTTAAAAACTCCATTTACTTAAAATTATTACGGAAACACTGGCGTCGGATATTATGGTCTTCATCAAGTCTCCAACACATTCTTATTAATTAATTGATTTATAATTTTTTTCTTATCTAATATCCCAACCGAATCAATAGTTTTATTATGTACTAGCTGCAAGGCCCGCCTTCGGTGGCCCTCTTGCTATCCAGGACCCCCAACCCACGAACCCCACCCTCACCCCCCCATTTTTGGGTGGTTTATTGGGGGAATTTTTTTAAACAAAAGTTGTCAGAAATCACATCCCCTGCAACTTTGCTCATTATAAAATTTGCCGTAGAGTTAATAGTTTAGGAGTTATTTGATCATTTTCATTCGTGCGCCCCCCCCCCCAACCCCCTTTTGGGGTCAAAATATCAAAACGTTATATAACTAATAACGTAAGTTAGAAGTCATCTGATACAAATATGAAATTTCATAATAATCCCTTCATCCGTTTTGACGTGAATCGTGAGCAACTTTTCGCGGAAACCACGGAAACAGACAGACAGGAATTTTGTTGAGGGTGTTTTCGTTGATAACTTTGCTTGAAACGTGTGCAACCAAAATTTGGCGTGATTTGGAACAATGTACAGACAAAACCTTAATTTTATAAATATATATATTAGATAAATTGAAAGTTTTTGCCGAGAGTAGCAGAATTTTTATATATTGAAGGAGACAATAAAAGAGTGTGTCTTCTGCTGGAATTATAAATTTTATTTATTTATAACGAGACTATAGTTTCGAGGGCTTTGCCACTCTTCATCAGTCTATTACAATGGATTCACAGGAATTAATTTATGAATGAAAGGTTAACATCTTTCATGTGGTTAGGTTAGAAAAAAATTATTATATTATATATAGATAGCTAATAACAGGATCATTTGATTCTCTTATAATTGCACCTACCGAATATATTATTTTTTAAAGTTGGAACAGCTCCAGGAATAAGCATACGCCGTGGATGTTTTTTATAGATTGTTTTTGGTTCAAAATGTTCGGAACATATTATGAAATATTTATTATCTTCATTAATTTCAGCAAATTGACACCAGATTTTAGCTCTATAATTAAATTATTAAAGAATTAACATATAAAAATCAAAGAAATAAATTACTAGCTAATTTTATATAGGGTAAGTAACTTACATTTCAGGATTTTTAGGTCGTTTAAAAAAAGTATGGTCTTTATCTGATTTTGTGTCACGAAAGCAACCTTTTACAAAACATTGACGTCGACAACTAGGCATCTTTAATAATATTTTAATTTAACCTGTAAAGTTGTAGGTTGGGAAAATTTTCTAAATGAAGATTTAACACACAAAAAAGAATTATCTCAATGATTAAAGATATATCTTTTATTATATGACAGGGATTTGAATGTTCTATTATGATCTTTGGTTAGCTTTTATGAGAATGTTCGCTCTGCAGCCGCTAGAGAGCGCATGAGCGCACACGTACATAGAAGTAGGAAATTTAAACAAAATTTTATCATAATAAATTTTAGGTTGTTTCAAAAGTTTTGTCCGTTTTAATGTCACGTGTTTTTGTAGCTCCATATCTCAATAAATATTTATTCTACTGTGTCGTGGCATATACTGATCGATAGTGAATTTTGTACTCTATAAGGTCAGGTGGGGTAACTGGGGCCGGGGGCAACTGGGCCAGGGGTCCTGTAACCCCAGACCTTTTTAATTTTACGGCATTTTTTTTAGCGCAATTCACTTTTTCATTTTTGTGGGAAATTTTCAGTGTTCCTGAACTAGAGAAATTTCTTTAAGTTTATTTTATACTTAAGTACTTAGTTAAGTTAATTACTTATTTACTTATTTACCTAGTTATGTGCATACTTCCTACCTAGTTGCCTTACCCAGTTCCTTGAAAATATTGAGACTTGAGTAAGTATTTAATTAAGGCTTTCTTAAGCATAAGGAACCTATTTAACTTTATTTCAATGGGTAAAATGAAATTATTTTGTTTAGTTGTTTGATTTATGATACTTTTTTTGTTTTTTCTGTAATAAAAATCGATTGTAAAAATTATACTTGGCGTTTAAACTTATCTACCTTAAAAAATTCAATAGAATAAAAAAATAGAGGTCTTGGTGCCAGCCTAGTCAGTGCCCATTTACCCCGAATCGCTTACATCTTTGATTATTTTTAATCCATATACAAATGAGACTAATTCTACCTACGGCCAGGGCCTTGAGGGATAGGGGAACATGTCCAACTGCTCAAAAGATGTTAAAAATTAAAAAAACAGCAAATAGGCTGGGCTGGTCCAATTACCCCACAACGCGTTTAACTGGGCCAACCTGCAAAACTTTACATTCAACTTAAGATAATTCCAAAATTTTGAATAATCAAAAGTTGAAAGTATCATGATATTTTGAAGAAAATTTCATCTTTCAATTAATATAGTCACGAAATCTATAAATTGTGAGGAAGCTTAGTTATAGCCAAAAATATGGAGTACTATCCTTGGGAAAACAAAAGAAGCTGGGCCAGTTACCCCACCTGACCTTACATTGATGTTTTCATTTTTTTCCAAAATTTTTTGCCTCTTTTCAGGTTATTACTATATGATGTCGTTAAGCGACATTCAAATTGAGCCAAAGCGCTGCCGAAACAGCCCGAAAAATTAACCAGGCATTTGGCAATGATAGTGTTAATGAACGCACTGTTTGACGTTGGTTTGCGAAATTTAATTCCGGAGATTTTAGCCTCGAAGATGATCCCCGAAGTGGTCAATCTAGAATCTAGATTCTAGATGGTTTTAGCAGAAACGTCTATTTTGTTAAACCAAAGAATCAAATCTGGGCAATATTTAAAGGACAAGTTGCAATAAAAGAGTGGATTAGAAAAGATTTTTTATTATAATTATGTTCCGTGTTGTTATAGTATGGATTAAATATTTTACATAAAGAATTTAGAAAAGATATATAATAAGAAATACATTATACATTATAATAGAATTTATATGTATATTGTAATATTGTTTGGATTAGATTATTTACATAAATTGGCTAGGCTGAATACACATGTAATCACATGTATTATATAGAATTGAAGTGTTCGAATATTGTTAACTTGCCTTAGATGTGGTTACAAGTGTTTAATGGAAAATGCATTTCTTAATGCTTGAGTTCATTGTCTGAGACTGAAGATGCCTGAGAATATCAGCCGAAACATGTTTCTATGATTTTAATTATTTCAGTAAAATAGAAAGATTTTTCCAATTAAGAAGAATTTTATTTATTTTACTTCGAGAGCTTCACATCTGTCTCTCTAGTGGGCTTCAAATACCTCATTTTGAAAGTTTATAATTGGTGGGTTTTTTTTAGAAGCGGAGAACTTTAAATTGAAATAAAACAAGAAAATGTTTTTGATATCCATAAAATTGCCTTTATTTGATAGATAATTTTATGGCATTAATATTTGAATGATGTCTATATGGTTTGGTCTGGAAAAACAAATATATGTCAGCAAAAAGCAAAGTACGAATTTATAAGAACTGCGTAAGTCCAGTGTTAACATATGCAGCAGAAGCCAGAGCATCAACAATTACCACCGAACAACAGAGATGAGAATAATAATATAATAAGGGCTATACACTGGAAAACATTAAGCGATAGAATCCGCAGCAAAGATCTAAGAGAACTAAGCGGATTCCAGGATATAGTGAAATGGATCGATGTGAGAAAGAGAGGATGGGATGGGATGTGGAAAGAATGACGGATGACCGCCTTGCAAAAATCGTGAAGGAAAATCGTCCACATGGCACACGGAGCAGAGGGCGGCTGAAAAAAACATGGAAAGATGTCGCAGCAAGAAACTAATGTCTTTTTTTTCTTATTGGAAGAACAGGCGAAAGCCTATAGAGAAGATGAAGAAGAAAAAGAATATTTGAATAAGATTTTTGGCATGTGGCCGCCGCGGCTGGCGCGTTCCTGCCCTAATCTGGAGGTCAAATTTTCACACACTCTTCGCAGTAAATCAGGCTTCGTTTTGGCAATAATCAGTCGTATATTGGCTTAAATGGCTATGTCAATAAACAGAATTGCCGTATTTGGAGCGATGATAATAGCCATTGTCGAAATACCATTACATCCAGGAAAATTCACCGTTTGGTGAGCTTTGTGGGCCGGTGGAATCATTGGCCCATATGTCTTCAAAAATGATGATAGTCAGAACGTTACAATCAACGGTGATCGGTACAGAGACATAATTACTAACTTTTTCGTGCATGAAGGCATTAATGTTGCAGAGATGTGGTTTCAGCAGAATGACACCACATGCCATACAGCGCCGCGATACAATACATTTATTGAAACATTTGACGAACGATTAATTTCAAGAATTGAGCCTGTTAAGTGGCCATCTCGTTCGTGCGATTTGACGCCATTAGATTATTTTCTCTGGGGATATGTAAAGTCGCATGTCTACGCCGAAAAACTAGAAACAATTGAGTACTTGGAAGCCAACATTCGACGCATTATTGCCGAAATACAGTCTGATTTACTGCGAAGAGTGTGTGAAAATTTGACCTCCAGATTGCGCCAGCCGCGGCGACCACATGCCCGAAATCATATTCATATATTAATGTCATAAAATTATCTTCAAATAAAGCCAATTTCATGGTTATTAAGGTAGTTGTTTCACCATATGGGAAGTTTACATATATATATTTAATTATAATTAAGAAACTCTTCTTACCATTGTTATAAGAAACTAAACCAACATTAAACAATAACCAATACATATTTTAAGAAAATTTTAATTCATAGTTACAATACAGTTTCGGAGATAATAATGAATAAATAATGAAAAATGTATAATGAAAAATTTACACTAAAAACAAGCTGGCAACAACGCATTTATTTAACCTAAAAAGTGGGTTAATTTTAGTAATTTTTTTGACGTTTTTTCGCTTCAGCCATTGTCCCAACAGCTTTCAATTGCTTATTAATAACTTTTTGATTTATAAATCTTCCTTTATAATGTACTTTATCTGTAATTTCTATGATAAAATATATACAAGCTCGGACAGTGTTGCCAGATTTGTCAAACAAGCACGGAATTCGCTAGTAGTGTTACATAAACAGCAAAAAGTTTTGGGCTTATGAATTATGAATCCTTATTGTCTGTTCTCTATACACTACCATTAACTTTTTGCTAGTATTGTCGTGAAACTACTACTAAACTTGAAAACATTTTTCTGTGTTTTATTTCAATTTAAAGTACTCCGGCTCTAAAAAAAACACCCTTTAGAAATTAATTGCCATTTTAAGCAATTTTTATTAATTATAATTAATTATGTGTGATTTAAACAAATCTTCAACCCTTAATAATAATTTCGTGAAATACTATTCATTAATTTTTAGTTTACCATATGGGTATGGTGAAGTTTGTAATCGGACATTTAAAAACGTTTTTTTTTCATTGAATTTTCGAAATATAGGTATATTTTAAAAACGGCTAAGAGTATTTTGAATTGGATTTTCTACGTTTCAGGACAAGAAAAGCAGCACTGATTCCAAGCAACAAAGTTGCATCCAAGGGGTCCATTACAGAAGTATTAGAAGGCGGGTGACGTCTATGGGGAGGCAAAAAGTTGCATGAGTCAGGCGCATCCCCTGGAGGGTTGAAAGAGGAAACCTCAGAAACGGATGAAGAGGAAGACGGAAGTGCAGGGCTTAATACTGAATCTTCTTTTATTATTGTCTGTATTGTTCCTTGACCTGATACTGGGTGTGAATGTTCTTCTTCACTTATATCTGGATTTTCATTGTATATTGTTCCGTAACCTAATACCGGATGTGGATACTCGTCTTCACTTATCAGTGGCTCTTCTTTTATTATTGTCTGAATTGTTTCTTGACTTGATACTGGTTGTAAAGGTTCTTCTTCATTAAACCCTGGTTCTTTCTTTATTATTATCGTCTCTATTTCTTGATGTCGGAATTGTTGAACAATAAAACGTTCCTGATTAATTATCCTCTTGATTTTCTCTTGACATTGTAATGCATTATAATACGGCAGCTGTCTTAATTGTAATGCAATATCTTTAGCAAATATATCAAATTCATCATCCATATAATCCGTACTTTGATTTTGTTGAATGTTTCTCTTTGATGATGATTTACGTGTCCCTATTCTCGGTGCATTTTTTGATGAATTTGACGTCTTAAAAGGTTGCAGCTAAAAAATAAACAAATAAATAAATAACCTTGTAGTTTTGTATAAGTATTTTGAAATATCTAGTGTACCGGTTTTGAGTTTTTTATCTTGAAACAGTCTTATAACTCAAAAACAAATGAAAAAAAGTTTCAAATAAAAGTTTATTTATATCAGGGGGGAAACTAAACTATCCTATTGTTTGTCGAACTAGAACAAGCTTTCAAGGGTATTTTGATCTCAAGTTCTGTTTTTTAAATGGAAAGCTATATGTTTCTGTACATATTCTGAATCTAAAAAAAAACTGAACAACTTTTATTAAAACTATTTTTTATACATCAAATAATAAAAAATATTAAATCAATTAGATCTCAAAAAAAAAATTATAATAATTATTTTTAACAATCATTCAACTTAATTATCAAATAATAATGATCAAACATTTAATTATTAAATAAATAATTTAATAATAATTAATAATTTAATAATTTTTCGACATTGTTCTGAGACATTCCAGAGTGTATCGCAATTCTTCTGGATAAATTCCAGTTCCAATTTCGTTATTTTGGCCTGTTTCAGTTTCTTCTTAGCCTTTACATTTCCTGTTTTGTCTTTTTAAAACAGATTTACAACACGATAAAATGAAGCTTGTGAGGGTGTATTCCTATCAGGAAACCGTTCGGCATTCATTTCAATGGCAGCCTCAAAAAACTTATTCCACATTCACCGCAAAAATTAAAACCATTTCAATTCTGTATTCAATAAAAAAATGCTACATTTTTATTATGCTAATACAATATAACTATTTAGTGGATTGACACGAGAAATAAACTTTTTTAAACTCAAGAATTTTAAATAGATCTATTAAGTATAAAATAATCTCTTAAATCTGAGTATAATGAAGTTTTAATATCATTATAAACACTTATTTTGATTGTTGGGACTTTTCAATTTAACAGATTAAATATCTAATCATTATTATTTGATAATCAAGTTAAATAATTGTTAAAAATAATTATTAAGATTTTTTTGATTCATGTATATATTTTGTTTATTTGATGTCGTATAAAAAATAGTTCTTATGAAAGTTATTCAGTTTATTTTGTAGTTTAAAGAAAAATATAGGTTTCCATTTAAAAAACAGAACTTGATCTTGAAATACCCTTGAAAGCTTGTTCTAGGTCGACAAACAATAGCGTAGTTTAGTTTTTCCCTTGATATAAATAAACTTTTATTTGAAACTTTTTTCATATAATGCACTGTTTTTGAGTTATAAGACTGTCTCAAGATAAAAAAAATCACCTGGTATATAAGAGTGGGCCATAGATTTTTGCACTTTTGTAGTCGTGCTAGAGGGGGAGGGGATCGGGGCCACTCACCCTCGGCACCTCGCTTCTCGGAAATTAAGTCACAATGGATCGCTTCACGGGAGAGCAACGCGCGTTCTGTGTAAAACATTCATAATGGGGATATACAAGTAATATCAGTTAATACGTGTTTTGATTTATAATATTTATTAACCATATTTTTTTTTGGAAAATAGTTGGAATGTTTTAGGTTAGAAACTAATGTATTTTAAGAAAGAAAGAATTTAATTTTTAGGACAAAATCTAGGATTTTAGTAGAAATATTTTTAAAATTAAAATTTTTGTAAATCTTTATAGCAATATGCTTTTATTTGCGGATGATATTAAATTGTTCTTTGAAATCAGTGATGTTCAAGATTGCACAAAAGTATAAAATGATTTGAATAAACTAATTAACTGGTGCAAGGAAAACGTATTCTTTCTCAATTTTGATAAATGTTTCTCGATTACATTTTCCAGAAAAGACGATTTTATTTCTTTTGAGTACCAGCTAAATAACAATTCATCCTGTATCCGAGTCACTTCCATCAAAAACCTCGGGGTCACATTTGACGATAAACTAACGTTCAATGAACATATAACCAAAGTGGTTAGTAAGGCAAACCGAATTTGGGGATTCATCATTCGCAACACTAAATTCTTCACAAACACGACTAGTATCAAACACTTGTACATACGCTTGGTTAAATGATGTATGGATCAACCATTTGGAGACCTAATTTGAAAATGAATATATAAGGTTGGCAACTAAGTAATTGCGGATTTCACTCATAGATGGCTTCAGTTGAATTTTTAGGTTTGCTGGCGTAGTCCAAATGTAAAACACATTTTGTTATTTGATAGTTGGCAATTCAGCTGACAATCAGTAAAAAAAGTTTTTTGATCGGTTGCGTAGTTTTCGTTTGGCGTTCGTTGAAAAATGGAAAATCAAAAGGGACATTTTCGTCATATTTTGCTTTTTTCGCATCGCAAGCTCACAAAAAGTTATGTCCTGTTTATGGCGACGAAGCTTTTAAAGAATGGCAGTGTCAAAATTGGTTTGCCAAATTTCGTTCTGGTGATTTTTCACTCAAAGATGAAAAACGCTCTGGTCGTCCAGTTGAAGTTGATGACGACCTAATCAAAGCAATAATCGATTCGGATCGTCACAGTACAACACGTGAGATTGCAGAGAAGCTTCATGTATCACATACATGCATTGAAAATCACTTAAAACAACTTGGCTATGTTCAAAAAACTCGATACATGGGTTCCTCACGAACTGAAAGAAACGCATTTAACGCAACGCATTAACATCTGCGATTTGCTAAAGAAACGTAATGAAAATGATCCATTTTTAAAACGACTGATAACTGGCGATGAAAAATGGGTTGTTTACAACAATATCAAGCGGAAAAGATCGTGGAGCAGGCCAGGTGAACCAGCTCAAACAACATCAAAAGCTGGTATTCATCAAAAGAAGGTTTTGTTATCAGTTTGGTGGGATTACAAAGGAATTGTCTACTTTGAACTCTTACCACCCAACCGAACGATCAATTCTGTTGTCTACATTGAACAACTAACGAAATTAAACAATGCAGTTGAAGAAAAGCGGGCCGAATTGACAAATCGAAAAGGTGTTGTATTCCATCATGACAATGCAAGGCCACACACATCTTTGGTCACTCGGCAAAAATTATTGGAGCTTGGTTGGGATGTTTTGCCACATCCACCATATAGTCCTGACCTTGCACCATCTGATTACTTTTTATTTCGATCTTTACAAAACTCCTTGAATGGTAAAAATTTCAATAATGATGATGATGTCAAATTGTACCTGATTCAGTTTTTTGCTAATAAAAACCAGAAGTTTTATGAACGTGGGATTATGATGCTGCCTGAAAGATGGCAAAAGGTCATTGATCAAAATGGGCAATACATTACAGAATAAAGTTATTTAGTTCCATGAAAGAATTGTCTTTGATTTTCTAAACAAAATCCGCAATTACTTAGTTGCCAATCCAATAGCAAGGCTTGAGAGTTCAGCATAAGGCGTTGAGTATCTATCTGGCAACCCTATGTCTAGATTCGACCATGATTATACAGCAATTAGTGAAACCTTTAGTCTACCAACAATTCTATCATCCATGCATGGTTGCTTCTGACAATGTATTATTAACTTACAAAATTATATCGAACAGAATTCAGAAGAGACCAGAACTAAAATCTCTTTTTTCTTTAAATAATCCTACAAATGTACTTAGACACAACCAGCCTTTTTACCCTAAAGTACCAATCACGCGTCACGCTGAGAACAATCCAATCTATAGACCCTGTGTTTGCTATAACGCTCTTTCCTTAAGAATTAGTGAAATAGATTTACCTTCTCATCCTAATAGAGTGACTAAAGCAATTAAAGAAAATACGTTATCTTATGATTAAGCTTTAAAATTCAAAATTCATTTGTTTGTTATTTACAGAATTTATCTTCACTTAACATATTACCTATTGTATCTCTCTGTCTTTCTACATTATGTGTATAATATTATGTTTAAATGTAACCAATTTGTAAAGGCCTCTTGCCGTCGAAAATAAATAAAAAAAAATAAAATAAATATTGTGATATCAAAGGGGATTCATTTTGTCCTAAAAATTAAATTCTTACTTTCTTAAGACAGTCTTATCTTGAGAATGTATTAATTTTAATAAATTTTATTTATCATTAACCATTAGTGGGTTTTAAAATTAAAAAATATCACATCGGCGTCGCGATTATAATAAGTAGTACCTGGAGGCACCGAGCGATGCTCGGTAACTTCTTCCTTCAGTTAAAAGCTTTATTTTAATATTATTTTTAATTTATAATTCTGATAAAAATGTCGATTTTTATTTGAGAGCCGTTTTCAAATTAAAAAAAATACAAAAATATATAATATTCGACCACTGTACCCCCTACCCCCACCTCCACCCCGCTCGACCCCACCCCCGAAACCTCGACCTACCCCCGGATCCCCCACCACTGCACCCCACCTCCTGCACCTGTTTTGATTCAACCATATGATTCATTTTTATTCATCCAATTGTTAATAAATAAAACCTATCAAAATGTGTTATTTTTCAGAAAATTGAGACCTGCTTATGCGAAATATAGGTATTTTTAAATAAATTCTTGATTATTTTTATTCTATTAAATAAATAAAATTCTTTATAAAAACAATTATAAAACGTTTATTAATATTTCTAACGTTTAGGGAGAACAAAATATGTTAAAAACCACAATCACAATACTTCTTCAAGGCCTTTGAGAACAATGTATTAAGGCAACCCATTGTCTGCCTGGGCACAAAAGGAAAAGGAAACCTTTTTAAATCCTAAGAATGGGATTTGTCTACCTGAGAATAATTAATTTGATTACGAAAAAAACCCATCAAAAACAATTTTGTCGAAGATGAGACCGTGACAGATCGAATTGTCAACCCCAAAACCCCTAACCCGTGAATTTCATCAAAATCGGTAGGGCCGTTTTCAAAATAGAACCAAGATACAAATATATAAATATACAATTTTTGCTCGTTTAATAAGAGTAGATATTATTTATTTTATTTTTACTTGAATATTTTCATCCTTTGATTGAATTTCTTTGGATTTAAATAAAGTCCTATCCGCAGAGGTAGACTGGCCAGGTATATCATCCCCTTCTAAAATTTCATCTGAAGAAGCTAACAGTCCTCTTTTTGGGGACGTTGCACATGTTGTTGCAGATTTCCTCTTTCTGATTAATTTTCTTTCCTAAAAGAAAAAATAATATTTATTAGATGATTATATTTGGCTGAACTTTTAGGGCCAGTTGTATGTCGGTTGGTAAAGTCTTTTTAAACGTTGGCAAAGGGTAAAGCCTTAAAATTCACCTTGTGCCGGGTGGGATGACCAATCAGATGACAGGCACTTTCATCTGTATTGGTCAGCCTGGTCCCTCCATTTACCATCTACCCTTTGTCACTTGTAAAAAGCTTTACAAAGCGACATACAATCGGCCCTAGTAAACTTACTAGGTGACGCCCGGGCGTCACCTAGCCCCTAACGGAGAGTGTCTCGTTTTATGGTTAAAATTTCTATAGATAATATCTGACCCGACCACGAGTTGCTGTGATTAACTCTTATGCTTCACGCCTAAACCAATGGACGTATCGAAACTATATTCGCAACATATGTCCGTTTGGTGCTCCGATTGTTGTATCTAAATTTTGGGCCAGGTTTATAATTAATTAAGTAAAATAATTAAATAATATATATTTAATATTTAATGGGAGACGAAAAAGAGCAAGGGTGGTTAACACGTAAATACTAAATAAAGAAATGCAACAACAGGAAGTAAAGAAAACTATATTTTATGAATAAAGTGCTATTTATATTTACAAAGAAGTGATATTTATATTTACAAATGCAAGGGGATTGTAATCGTGTGATTGCTGAACACGCAGTCGTTGACGTCTTGCAGCCATTCTCAGCCTGGCGCGTTCATTCTGTTGAGAAGGAAGAAGATCTGAAGGTACAGAACGTGATCGGGGTGCTCGCAACGGTGCATTCTCAAGACAGCTCTCAGCACGTCGCTGAGCTGCTTGCTCGGCACGTATTTGAGCCCTCCTTTGTCTGGCCCGCTCGGTCGCTGATGTACGACGACCTAAGTTTGATCTTCTGCGAGGCATTATTCGGATGAAGTAAAGCAAAATGGTTGCACTGAAAAAGAGAAAGTAAGTTAAAACAAAGAAAAAACAAAATAAATAAAAAAATACTATTTTTAAAAAATAACTTGTTTGTATATAACCTAAGTACATGGAGCCAGCGAGCTATGCACGGTAACCCCCCCCCCCCCCCCCCGAAACCACACACCTCGCCCCCACAACTGCACCCCCACCCCAACCACCAGGTTTGGCACAAAAATCTTCTTGCCAAACTGCCAGCCTTTGGATTCTCACCAACACTTCGCAAATGGATAGCAAGCTTTCTGACAAACCGAAGTATAAAAGTTGTGGTGGATGGGACATCATCTGAATCGTTCTCCACAAACTCTGGTGTTCCCCAAGGCTCCGTAATCTCCTCCACACTCTTCCTAATTTACATAAACGACCTTATTGATCAAACGGCAAACCCCACTCATTGCTACGCCGACGATAGCACTCTACACGGCAAACCCGCACTCCCGAATAATCGAATCAATGTTGCCTCCTCAATTACTCTCGACCTAGACAAACTGAATAAATGGGGCTCTCAAAATTTAGTTAACTTTAATTCAAACAAGACTCAATGCTGTCTAATTTCTAGGCGCGAAAATAAAGATTTCCCTGATATTCATTTCGATTCGAATACCCTGAAAATGTGTGACAGCCTATCCATGTTGGGCGTCTCTGTCGCATCTGACCTGTCTTGGAATGAACACATCTCCTCTGTAGCGAAATCTACAGCAAGGAAGATTGGCCTCTTATTCAGGTCCAAGCGATTTTACAAACCCCCACAACTTCTCACCATCTACAAGGCCCAAATCCGCCCCTGTCTCGAATACGGCTCTCATCTATGGAGAGGAGCCTCAAAATATTCTCTTGCTACCCTTGATGCAATTCAGAAACGAGCCGTCAGGCTAATTGACGATTCTACCCTCACCGACTCCCTCGACTCGCTGGCTCATCGAAGAAATGTCTCTGCCCTTTCCCTTTTCTATAGATACTATCACGGCAGGTGCTCTGATGAGATAAAATCAATAATTCCCCCCAAAGCATGCTTTGCACGTAGCACGCGTTTTGCCGACTCCCAACACTCTTTCGCGGTCAAATGTGGAAAAGTGCCGGACCACTTCATTCGCCAATTCATATATCCCCATGACTTCAAGGAACTGGAACTCCCTCCCAGCCTCCATCTTTCCCAGCACTTATAATCTTCAAACCTTCAAAACCGGAGTGCATAGACACCTACGTCTACACCCTCTCACTTAATCAACTTTCCCTTCTCTTCGGTAATGCAAGGGTCTTTCGAGATCCATAGGGGCTGCATCTTTACTGGTACACCCCTTCTTGCATTCGATTGCATTAAAAAAAAAAACCGCGCCTCCCACCCCCGGATCCACCACAACTGCACCCCACCTCCTGCACCTTCCACAATCACACCACCCCGCAGCCAGTTTTTGCATTTCTAGCTTTCTAATGGTCTACATATATTATGTGTATATTTGTTTACTCGTACACCAATTTGCCCACATTCGTTCATATAAAAAAATAAATAGGAAAATAATAATAAAAAAATAGTCGTTTAGGATCTGAAATAAAAACATCAAATTACATAAGATTTGTTTCCAAGTTATATAAAAAAGCCACTTCAACGACTTTATTTGTAAACACACCTGTTTTGTTATGATTTAGACACCTGTTAATTAAAAACAAGCAAAAAATTCCTAATTTTATATTAATATAATATAATAATATTTTGTTATAACCTATTAGTGGGTTTTAAAATTAAAAAACCAATTAATAAATAAAAGATAATTGAAAAAAATGTAAACAAACTTTTTTATTGAGATTTTCATCTATCAATAATTACTTTAATTAAGAATCAATTAAGATTGAATTTGTTGAGGTCCAGACCTAGCCAGATCGCTTTCTCATCCTTAAAACTTGTTAATAGAATTTGTTTAATCAAAATCGGCAGAGCCGTTTTCAAAATAGAACTAAGATACAAACAAATATATATAGCTATATATATACAAAACAATTTTTGCTCGTTTAATAAGAGTAGATATCTTAAATAATAATAAAAAATACTTACCAAATAAACTCAATAAATAATATACGTATATTAATCGACACACCTCAACTCCACCGCCAATTTTACTGAAAAATAATAAAAACAGTTAAAAATTAAAGAAGACAAAGCTTTTTCTTTTAATAAAATAAGAATAAAACAATATATTAAAAAAATGATAAATGATTATATATTGCTTACCTGTCAAAATTGATTTGATCAAAAATTTAAATATATTTAAAAAATAATAATAGTTTTGAAAATAAATTGAAAATGAAAATAATTATAGAATAGGTATTAAAACAGTAAATGAATTATATATTACTTGTCAAAATTGTTCCCTTAACCAAAAATAATATTGACAGTTGAAAGATTTCCAAAAAGCCATCTTGTTTGTGTGCTTTTGCCCCCAGAGAGGCGCTGGCGTTGTTTCCTCGAAAAAACTTTTTTTGCATGCCACAGGTGGGATAACTATAAAAACACTCGTGTATTTGAATGGAATGTTGTGTGAAAATTTCAAAGAAATTGGTGAAGAACTTTCGGAGATCCTTCAACGTATCACTTAAGCGTAACAGTACATTTTTATTTATATATTAAAGGTGCCCCCCCCCCCATTTTATTCACTTCTAAACTGAAGAAGAGCTTTTTATTACCTTTTGTTGAAGTTATAAAAGTTGACCGTTTTATTATATAATGCTAAAATGCAACAAGAGGGATATTTAAGAAGATGAAAGAGTTTGTTCATTCCAATTCAAAGACGATGATTTTAGACACAAATAAATTTTTATTATTTTCAAAATAGAAAATATATATACATAGGAGCCGACTTTTGGATATTCGTATGGGGGCTTAAAAAGGTGTAACAGAAAATTTACCAAATATTTAAAAGAATCGTAGAGGCCAAACGTTTCGTTACTGATTAGATTTTTTATATGTTTTATCCTTGTTTTAATGACAAATATTTGATGTTTCGGAAAAGACATATCCTTTAAAAATGTTTTTTCTTATAGTTAGAACTCCTGACAAATAAGTTAATCAAATGAGGTAAAAACCAGCCTAACCTTTTACTATTATACTTACTACTGTTAAAAACATGAAATGATTATTAAAAAGGTGTCTAGTTGTCTTGTTTTCACTATTTCAGCCAGTGTGGAGGTCGCTAATCAGTGACGAAACGTTTGGCTCATTTAATTATGAAACTTTGCGTTTGATTTAAATTCTTGTCCAACTCCCTACGATCCTTTTAAAGATTTGATTATGGATGCGAACAATCTTTACCAAATATTTCTTAAAATTAGTACATATTAAACAAAAAGTAACTAATATAAGAAATGTATTTATAGTTTTAAAGCAAAAGTATTAAAAAAGTAAAGTAACGAACCACTGAACGTTTAATAAATTAAGGGCTTGTGCCTCTAAGCAGGTCGAGTAATAAATATTTATTTATTTATTTAAATTCTTCTGCGATATCATATTAATTAGTGATGTCGTTATGATGCACATTTACAATTGCCTTATTTTTTAAACTTTCTTGGACATAGTTGATCTTAAATAAGATTTCAATCAACGTAAAGCTCAAAAAGATCAATAAATTTATAATTTTCTCATTAATTTATCAAAGAATAATTAACATATTAACGAGAATTGTTTTTGGTAGCGCTTTTTAAACAAGATATATATATAACATCTCAGATTTCAAATTCACTTGGTGATCCATATCAGTGTTTGATATCAAAAGCGTCATGCGGGTTAATCGCGAAATGATGCTGGATTATAGCTAAATAGATCATATCTTTTTCATTCTCTCTTGGTCCAAACTTAAGACTCAGCAGACTCCAATAGCTTCAACCAGAGTAGTCTAGCGATATATATCTTGTTTAAAAAGCGCGATCAAAAACAATTCTCGTTAATGTGTTAATCATTCTTTGATATATTAATGAGAAAATTAACTTCATTATTTCAAGTTAGAAAAATATAAATTCGGATATTATTTTCACTTAATATTTGACAAAAATCATCTGCATTCGATTCGCGATTAAATCAAATGTAGGAAACTTATGATTAATTAATAGCAAATACCTAGCATACGTGTTAACAGATCTAGCGCGCTGGGCAGGGAGATTAAATATATAACATCTCAGATTTCAAAAACATTTGGTGGTCCATATTAGTGTTTGATATAAAAAACGTCATTCGGACTAAACACGAAATGACTTTGGATTATAGCCAAATGGATCACATCTTTTTCTTTCTCTCTTGATCCAGACTTAAGACTCAGAAGACTCCAATAGCCTCAACCAGCAGTAGTCTGGCGATATATATCTTGTTTAAAAAGCGCGATCAAAACAATTCTCGTTAATTATTCTTTGATATATGTATAATGAGAAAATTAACTTCATTATTTCAAGTTAGAGATATATATATATTCGAATATTATTTTCACTTAATATTTGACAAAAACCACCTGCATTCGATTCGCGATCGAATCAAATACAGGAAACTTATGATTTCTCAAAAAGATCGTGCACCTGTACATTAAATTGTTGGAACGGTTAAAAATAGCTTAATATGCAGTATATTTCACAACCTCAGATAACATTTCTGTACAAGTGGGATTATTTTTAAAAAATTCAGCCACATCCCAAAAATCCTTTGATTTTGTATTTTCTTTCGTAGCCAAATCGTACATGAAATCGCGGTGCAATTTTAATCTTTTTGTATCAAAATCATTCTTGTAAAAATTGCATATCGTCGCTGATCTTACAAAATCTCGTAAGTCCGATTTTTGGTCAAATACGTATTATACGTTTATACCGACCATCTTTTCACAGCGCATCTGTCTATTGAAACTTTATTATTCTATTCCAATTTAATTTTGCGCTACGGACAAATAATAAATATTGCATTGTATTTGTATATATTGTTGTTTAAAATAGTTTTTCCGAGGCATCCGGCTAAAATCTGACCCCCGGGGTAGGGACAAATTTAAAAATAATAAATAGTATCATAAATGGCTTATGGCTAGAAAGGCCGAAAAGCCAAAAAAAAAAAAATAGTTTTTCTTGTTTTTTGGCAAACAATGAATTTAGGACTTACGAGGTTTTGTAAGATCAGGGACGATATAATATCAAGCGTCTTAATACTTGTCTCAAAAGAAAGTTTATATTTTGTGGATCAATTAAAAAAAATGTTTATTAATTATTAAAGTACACAATTTGGGAATTTATTTCTTAAAAATAATATCGTCCAAATGTAAGCCCTCGCGTTCGCGGCACTCATTTAATCGAACAGAAAAATTTCTTATGGCGGCCCGGCATGTAGACTCCGTGATGGCTCCCATTTCGTGACGGATATTTTCTTTCAAATGTGTCAGGGAAGTCGGTTTATTGGCGTAAACTTTGGATTTGAGATAACCCCACAGGAAAAAGTCCATAGGGGTTAAATCAGGACTACGAGGAGGCCAATTTATGTCACCTCTCCTGGAGATCAATTTGCCAGGGAAAATTTCACGAACTCGAGGCAGAGACTTATTGGACGTGTGTGGCGTTGCTTCGTCCTGCTGGAACCATGTTCTTTGGTTATAGCCAGGAAAGTTTTGCAGTTCAGGCACCAAGAAGTCATCTAACATCTCCACATAAAGCTCTGAATTCACTGTTACTGCACTTCCACTTTCATCTTCAAAAAAGTAAGGGCCGATAATTCCTCGTGCCGAGATCGCAGCCCATACGGTCACTTTAGGCAAATGAAGGGGTTTCGGATTCGTTGCACTCCAGTAGCTGCAGTTCTGCTTATTTACGTGTCCATTAAGATGAAAATGTGCTTCATCCGAAAACAAGATGTTGGTAAACGTTGAAAAGCGCTCAATTGCCTGGTTTACGAAGTCAAGCCTTTGACTGGCATCTTGGGGCTTTAATTCTTGCACCAATTGAATTTTGTAGGTCTTTGTGCAAAATGCGGTGAAATGATGATCTGTGCACTTGCGCTTTTCCGAATTGAAAGGTTCGGATCATCACGAACAGACTGATTAACACGCCCCACGTTTCCTACCCTTCTTGATGACCTTGGTCGGCCGGATTTTGGTTTTTCCAGTGTTGTACCGCTCTCTTTAAACTTTTTGACCCATTTTCGAATAAGAGGAATGCTTGGTGCATCATTTAAGTGGCGAAAACCTCGAATAGTGGAGAATCTTCTACGCGCTACAGTCGCTGAATGACCATTTTTGTAAAACTCTCGAACGCACAACGCCCGGTCCTCTCCCGAGAAACGCTCCATAGTGACTGAATTCCCAAGATTTAGGCTACCCCGCGCCCCTCGGATTCGTTGCGTTCGCGCAGAAAGCTAAATAAATATAAACTTACTTTTGAGACAGTAAAAATTTTTCCATATTTGTTAAATGGTCCATAACAGGATTTTCAAAACGTTCATTTAAAGAAGATAGTGTTTTATCAAATATTTCGAAAAATATTCTACGGTAATAACCTAGTGGGAAATTATATTATATGTTCTCCAAGGGTTCTCGCTTTGTTTTCTGCTTCTGCCCATATTTCTTCAAATCCATTTTCTTTTAATTTAGCAAGCAAACTAACGATTGTATTAATTTTACTATGAGCCGTGTGGAAATTTAATCATTCTTTTTGTTTAATATTTCTACCTTTTCAAAAATACATATCATGAACTTAGTGAAAAGTAGAGATGTACAAGATACCTCATAAAAAGTATCTGAAATACAAGTTACAAGATACTTTTAAGTAAAATATTTGAGATATCAGATAATCAGATACAAGATGCTTTTGTAAATGGTATTTGAAATACTAGATACAAAATACGTATTTTCTAAATACTTTTTGAGAGAAGAGTCGCTCCACAGGGTCGGAACTCGGCAAACAGGTGCTATATTTTAAAAATATTAATATGTGACGGCGGCAGGCAAAAGTAATTAGACCATACATTCTTTTAATAGGTTGATAAATTAAAATTTTAAGGATGCGTTCAGTTTTGTCTTTATGATGGGATGCCGTAATGTAAAAAAATGCATAAGTAATTAGTAAAAGTATTTTAGAAAACTTGGTATTTACAAAATACTAGGATACCAAAAGAATGTATCTAAATACAAGATACAAAATTAAAATTAAAAAAAGTATTTCAGATATAAGATGAAATTTGTATCTTCAAATACTTGTATCTAAAATAAAAGTCACATCTCTGGTGAAAAGTAATGTTTTAAAATTTAATAATACAAGTACGAGTATTTAATGTATTTTAAAAATATTTCAAAATGAGTATATTTTTTGATTGTATTAAATATTTTTGTGTGGAGGAAGAACCTCCTCAGATTTTTCTGTGTGGGTGGTAGAGTCCCCTCAGATTTTTGCCCCGAAGCCCCCACGTAATCGGCGCCTATGCTCAATCAAACTGTAAATTTTTAGAGAACGAAAAAATTTGAAATTTTCTAATAATTGAGTATTTAACACATCAATATTTTTTTCCTCACACTTACAGCCAAAACGCTGGCCCAAAATTTTGGCGCCCCGGACGAATTTCCGGGTTGCCCGGCCCTAGAGCTAGCAGGCCCTGATGGTATATGATATATTATTATTGTCTGAGTTGTTTCTTGACCTGATACTTGGTGTGAAAGCTCATCTTCCTTAATAGCTGTTTTTTATATTTTTTCTTGACTTGATACTGGATGTGAAAGCTCTTTTTCACTTATAGCTGGTTTTTGATGATTTAAAAATCGTCTGTATTTTGTTCCATGTCCTGATACTCGATGTGGATACGCCTATTCAGTTTTCTAAAAAGATAAATAAAAAATATAAATTATTTAGAAAATTTGACTCTAAACATAAAAATCTCACTAGAATATAATACCTTAAAATACCTAAAATTATCTTATTAAAAGAAAAAGCACTAATCTAAGGCTAGGCACACACAGTCGATTTTCAGTCGAGCGATAGTATAGTTAAATTTGAAAGTTTTTTTTGCCGAGGGTACCAGAATTTTTACATATTGAAGGAGACAATAAAAAGTACGTCTTCTGCTGCAAATTCATAAATTTTATTTATAACGAGACTATAGTTTCGAGGGCTTTGGTCTCTTCCATCAGTCTATTACAATTAATTCCTGTGAATCGATTATGAATAGAGCTGATGAAGAGAGCACAAGCCCTCGAAACTATAGTCTCATTATAAATAAAATTTATAATTCCAGCAGAAGACACACTCTTTTATTGTCTCCTTCAATAGTTTAGTTGATGGACATAAATATATTAAGTTTAATGGCAGGTGCATACACAACACAACTGCAGATCAACCTCGATTTATTTAATCAAAATCGATCGATGAGCACTTATGATAAAAAATTCGAGCTTAGTTAGTTATATTAGAGTTGGTTATTAATTAATAATGCATCACGATTTCAAACCAACCCCACTAAATTGTTGGGTCGACTGAAAATCGGCTGTGTGTGCCTAGCCTATAAATCTAAAGAACTTATTTTACAATTAATTAAAAGTACCTGGCCACCGAGCGATGCTCGGTAACTTTTGCTTCAGTTAAAAGCTATATATTAATCCCCTAACCCCCCCCCTCGCCCTCAGGACCCCCACCACTTCACCCCACCTCCTGCACCCATCCACCCCCACACTCACCCCAATTCCGCCCCCATCCCAAAAACTACTTCCTCACCCCCGTACTACTCCCTCACCCCGTACCCCTCCGTCATGCACCCCCAGTCTTTGCATTTCATACCTTGTAGTGGCTCACAGATTATGTGTATATATGTGAGGTACATAAATAAATACCGTATAATAATTTTTTAAATAAATAACAATTTTTGAGTTCATCAATTAAATTCGTTTTTGGATCGATTAGTGACGGGCGATGAGAAATGGGTCTTCTACAACAATGTTCAGCGTAAACGGACATGGAAACATCCAGATGAGCATGGTGACTCAATGCCAAAGACCAGTTTAAACCTGATGAAGGTGATGCTCTCAGTTTGGAGGGATTGCAAGGGCATAATCTATTTTGAGCTTCTCCCTGCTGGCGAAACGATTTATTCGGACAAGTACTGTCGCCAATTAACCAATTTGAATCGAGAAATCAAAGAGAAACGACCGATTTTGTCAAATCGCAAGGGAGTCATCTTTCATCAGGACAACACCAGACCACACGTTTCGAAAAAGACGCTGTGCAAGCTGAAGAGCCTGAAATGGGATGTCCTAACGCATCCACCGTATTCTCCTGATATCGCACCATCTGACTATCAATTGTTCCGGTCATTGCAAAATTATTTAAATGGCGTGTCTTCGTTCTTCGAATCTAAACCGCGCAGTTTTTATGATCGAGGCATCCGTCTGCTGCCAGAACTTTGGAAAAAGATTATAGAAAACGATGGAGAATATATTAGGTTGATGCATAATTATGGAACGTTTGTATTGGCGCGTTTTTCTTTAGCCAAAAATGGCGTTTTGTTTATTTTTTTATAAAAACAATCTTCTCTATTTAGTTAATAAAAATGAGTGTCGAAAACCATATTCATATTCGTCATATTATGCTCTCCCACTATGAGAAAGGATGGAAGGCAGCACAGTCATTTCGCGATCTCAACTAACTTTTTGGCGAAGGAACAATTACTGATAGTGCAGTACGGAAGTGGTTTGCCCGTTTCAAATCAGGTGACACTAGTTTGGAGGATAAAGCAGGAAGAGGTCGGCCATCGGATTTTGATGATCAGGCACTTCTGACAGCCGTGGAAGAGGATGAAAGCCTTACAACACGAATGCTGGCTGCAGACTTCAATGTCGACCAATCAACGATCACAAAGAGAAACGAAGAGGTTGTCCTCTGCTTGATGCAAATAAACATACACACATATATATCGAGATGATATATCTGTATATATATATTATTTATTTGTTTGAGACTATAGTTTCGAAGACTTGGTCTTCATCATCAGTCTTTCTTCAATTATAAATGTTTTTCATGGAGTCAATATCAATGGATATTGAAAGCTTGGTGTTCCTTCGTCACTGCTGGTCGGCTAAGAACTAATCTTTATAAACATTTATAATTGAAGAAAGACTGATGATGAGACCAAGCTCGAAACTATAGTCTCAAACAAATAAATAATAATCTTTAAAGAATTTGTTGTCGGTTCTAGGTGAAACATTTTAATAGATAATAAGTAAAAATATATTTTTCTAGGTGGGTTTCACAAATAAAACAAATATATGTTTTGAGTTTTTATCTCGATATATATTTCAGGTTATGAGCCCATCATCAGGAGTTACAAAAGAAAACTAAATATAAAATTGGAGACAAATGTATAAGTGAAGTTCAATTGGGAAGAACGTACATGGTAGGGGGAAGAAGAATTGGTTATTGTATTAATAGACAAATGAACAAAGGAGTTTAACTAAGGGCTTAGAATTAAAGGAAGGAAGAAGTAGAATAAGGTAAGGGAGGGGGGTTAATACAATAACCAATACTGCATTCTTTCCCCCTACCATGTACGTTCTTCCCAATTGAACTTCACTTATACATTTGTCTCCAATTTTATATTTAGTTTTCTTTTGTAACTCCTGATGATGGGCTCATAACCCGAAATATATATCGAGATAAAAACTCAAAACATATATTTGTTTTATTTGTGAAACCCACCTAGAAAAATATATTTTTACTTATTATCAAATAAATAATATATATATACAGATATATCATCTCGATATACATGTGTGTATGTTTAATTGCATCAAGCAGAGGACAACCTCTTTGTTTCTCTTTGTGAATCAACAACTCTGCTACTCTCGGCAAAACAAAAACTTTTCAATTTTCAATTCAATCAACGATCGTTCGACGCCTCAAAAAGCTTGGCAAGGTATGGAAATTGGCTGGATGGATCCCCCACGAACTCTCCGACAACAACAAGGCTTCACGGTGCAATCGAGGCAAAAAGACCGCGCAAAAAGAACCACATCGTGTTCCATCACGATAACGCACGTCCACATGTTGAGCGCCGGGTCGTCGAATTCATCGCCAATAAGAGCTGGGATCTACTCCCACATCCGCCGTACTCACCGACCGAAGCACCGACGGACTATCACATCAACCGCTCTTTGAAAAACTGGCAAAAGACTAAGACCTACGACGATTTGGATGACTTGGTGGCCGATGTCAAAGCGTGGATTGCCTCCAAGAATCGTGACTTCTTCACTCGTGGAATCGACCGACTGCCAAGCAAATGGGAAGCAATTATTGAAGTAAGTGTTTTTGCTGAATAAAAATATTTTTAAAAAACGTTCCATAATTATGCATCAACCCAATATCATTGATTGAATAAAGCTTTTTGTTTGCCAAATCGCTAAAGAGGCTAAAGCGAAGATCAGATGCCCTCTGTAAACAACTTGAACAAGATCGATTTATGATCTCGGTTTGATTAGATAAAAAAATGCGTTCCAAATAGGCTAAGGCGAAGATCAGATGCCCTATGTCAAATAAAACAATTTGAACAGGTTCGGTTTATTATCACAGTTCGATTAAATAAAAAATCCGTTTCCAAACAAATCTTGTAAGGCTTAGAGACCGGATTCCTATGCAATTGCATATTATGTTTGCCGCCACATACGACCCAGGGGCAAGGGCGGATCCAGGAATTTTTTGTGGGGGGGGGGGTGAATGTAATAAGGTGTACTTTTTATCTCGAAAGTGTGTCGCAATCGAATTTTCCAAGCGGGGGGGGGGGGGGTCAGAGACGCCGCCCCCCCCCCACACACACACATAACATAGAACTTTATTTTCAATTTTAAGGCACGGGCTTCTATGAGGGGCGGTCGCCCCCTCCGCCCTTGCCCAAATTAAAGATCAATTATCTATCCGAATTATGCATCTAGTTTAACTGTTGGTTAAATTTTATACTGCATATTTTTGCATAGTTGAGTAATATTGCATAAAATTGCATATTTGAATGATTTTTGTCAAATATTGCCTATTTTGTGCCAAATACAGATTTTTTAAAAGAAAATTTTTTAAGAATGAAAAAAAATGAAGAAATATATAGATAAAGTTCCTTTAAATTTGTCCCCATTACATCTGAGGATGTGGAGCGTTCCTTTTCATTGGTTAAGATATATTTAGTTCGGCTTGGTTCTTTGCTTCGTATATTTTCATTTCAGGCAGATTTTTAGGCGGTTAAGTTGTCCGAAATGAAGAACCAAGCCAAACTAAATATATCTTAACCGAACCTTACAAGGTTTGTTTGTGAAAGCATTTTTATCTAATCGAACCGAGATCATAAACCGAACTTGTTCAAATTGTTTTATTTGACATAGGGAATCTGATCTTCGGTTTAGCAAAATAATATTTTTATATTAAATTGAAAGTTTTTGTGCCGAGGGTTGTAGAATTTTTATATATCGAAGGAGACAATAAAGAGTGTGTCTTCTGCTGGAATTATAAATTTTATTTATAACGAGACTATATAGTATCGTTATAAATAAAATTTATAATTCCAGCAGAAGACACACTCTTTTATTGCTCCTTCAATATTCAAAAGTGATCCCGGGGGCTGTTTTTTGGATTCCCATTAAAAATCTAACTACTGGACCAATTTTGCATTTCTTTTTTTTAATCGACGCGAAATATTGTCCTCTTTAATTTACTATAGAACGGTTATTTACAAAATATGAACTGTTTTCGAGTTATAAGAGAAAAACTGGAAAAAGATTTTTCGGTTGTCCCCCACACTTTCGAGGCCGCAAACTTAGATTTGGCATACACACACCATACTAAACGATCCTAAAAAATATTTCCCTGCAATTAATGTAAGCTGAAACACCCTAGCAGAAGACTGTCTCCTTCAATATTTTTATAAATAAATAATTAACTTTATAAATGTGATGATTGGATAAAATATTAATTGTATTTAATGACAAAACAATACCTAACCTATATGGATGGGATACTTGCAGTCTTGGTTTTTAATTTCAGTCATCTTGTAATTTCAATTGAATTTATATAGATGAGATCCACTAACCACATTGTTTTTAATAGATCAAGAGCCCACGACGGCCAGACCTTGGTTATTTTATAAAAGCTGAAAGTTTTTTCTGTGCATGTCCCCTATACAGGTAAGAACGACCAGCGACTATAGAGTTTGGGTTGTGGTTACTTTGGCAGGTAACAGGTAATAAAGGTGTATAAAATAGTACTTTAAATTCGTTAAAGTATAAAGCTCAATTTTTTTATATTTTCTTCGAGATAACTTTAGAAATCTCGTCATCCATTGCCGGACACTTATGACAGTTGCTACCCCCTGCCAGACACCCCTAAACTTTAATAAATTATAATTATACTTTCGTTATAATATAAAAGATAAATTTTATATATGTTACTTGGCGACCTATAAAAAAATGTTACCTCAATAGGCGGACAGTTTTAATGGTTTTTACATAGATTTTTGACATTTCGGTTATTATTGATAACCATTGGTGAAGACATGGAGGAATCGTCTTAAAATCAAAAATAACCATCGATTCTTATCTAATACTAGAGGAATAACCTTATTGCATTCCATTTTTGTTGTTTTGACTATTAATGGAAACCTCTACTGAAAACGTGGAAGAATCGACTTAAAATCAAAAAGAAAGTTTAGGGGTGTCTGGCAGGGGTAGCAACTGTCATAAGTGTCCGGCAATGGATGACGAGATTTCCAAAGTTATCCCGAAGAAAATATAAAAAAATTGAGCTTTATACTTTAACGAATTTAAAGTACTATTTTATACACCCCTATTACCTGTTACCTGCCAAAGCAACCACAACCCAAACTCTATAGTCGCTGGTCGTTCTTACCTGTATAGGGGACATGCACAGAAAAACTTTCAGCTTTTATAAAATAACGAAGGTCTGGCCGTCGTGGGCTCTTGATCTATAATTATTTACTCAAAACTAACACTAGATGTGGAAGAGTCGAATCTATTAAGGATCTGGGAGTGATTTTCGATTCTAAATTCACATTTAGATTACGTTATAGGCAGAGTAAATACTTGTAGAGATACTTTGATCAAATCTGTATTAATGTATGCATCAACAATTTGGAGGCCTATCGGAAAGATTAACATGGACAGACTAGAGAGAATTCAGCACAAAGTCATGAGACAATTGGCATTCCTTTCCGGCAATCCTATGTCAAGGTTTGACCATGATTATGCTTCTACTGCTGAAACTTTCCGTCTGCCTTCTGTTTCTTCTTCTATGATTGCTTCTGACGTTTTGTTTTTGTATAAGATTAAGTCCAACCAGGTGAAATGTTCAGAACTTCAAAACCTGTTTCCTATACACAGTTCAAATTATATATTAAGAAACAGATTACCATTTTATCCAGAGATGCCTTGCAGTAGGCACTCTGAAGCAAATCCTGTATTCAGACTATCTCAATGTTACAATAATTTGTCACAACGACTGGATAATCCTCTGGATTTCTCATTAAGTATTAACAGAGCTGCAATTTTGCTCAAAAAGCTAACATTAATCTATGAGTGAACATTATATTGTATATTGTTATTATGGCGTATTATTAATATTGTTAGATTTTATGAGTTATTTTAATGTGATATTTTGTTATTGTTATTACCTTATTTTATAAGCTATTATAATGTATGTATTATCAGGCATTAGCAGTTGAAATAAATAAATAAATATATAAAAACAATTTGATAATAAAATAGAGAAAATTTACTTTGAATTATTAAACGATTTTCATATGATTATCAGCGAGTAATGCCAGAAAAATTTTGACGTGATGAGATGACAAGTGGATGCGACTGTAGCGCCAATGGGAAAGTTTGAATTTAGATGAGAGGGATTTAGAACAGTGGGTTAGCAACTTGAGAAAGACAGGATTTTGTTACAACCGTTGCATGGAAAGTTAGGACTGATGAAAATTTTTGTTAAGGCTTTCGATAAACATGGTGGGTGTTTCGGGTAGTTGAGAAAAACATTTTCTAAACTCAGTCATAGTAAGTTAAAAGAAGGCATATTTTTATTGGGCCGCAAATCCGTATGAGGGTATGTAAGATAAGTATAGTGTAATTTTTTTTGGAATTGTATTTGAAAACTACAAGGAACTTGTTAAGAACTTGTTGATGTGTTATCAGTGCATGGGGTACAATAAAACCTTGAAAATTCACTTTTTTGATTCGCATTTGGACTTTTTTCCCCCCTAAGGCCGGGCGCACCATAGATAAAAGATATACACGGCGCAAACTGGAGACGAAGCTCCGCAGCGCAGGCAGGGAATTTTTTGTGAACCATGTTTTCAAGTAGAGGCGCGCATTTTGAGCCGCAGCACAGTACTGCCCCACGTGCCGACTGCGTCCACTTGTGGAGACGCCACAGAAACTGCTTCACGCAGCGTGGAGTTTTTTTATTTTAAAACCCACGAATACTTTACAACAAATATTATTATATATATATACTAGCTGCAAGCTTCGGCGGCCATCTTACTAGCCAGGGAGCACGCCCCCTGGACCCCCAGCCCTCGAACCCCACTCCCACCCACCACAACCCCCGAAACCCACCCAGCACCCCCATCCCCTACACCACCACTCCATTCCGCACCCTAAACCACTAACCCCCTCACCCCCACCCCCAAAACCCCTCAAGCACCCCCACCCCGCACCCGTCCCCGCCTCCCAGCACCCCACCCACCTCGGGCCCCGCACCCCATGCCCTCCAACCCTGCGCACCACCCCCCCGCTATGCCCCCTGGACTCCACCCCGCATCACCCCCACCCTACTCCGTCCCACTCCTCACCCCACCCCCATTCCACCCCCGCACCCAGTTTTTGCATTTCTAGCCTTCTAGTGACCTACAGATTATGTATACAAAATTTGGTTTAGTTTGGTCCAAGAGAAAGAATTTTCATTTTTTGACCCTCCCCCTCCCCATTTTGGGTGGTTAGTTGTTGCATTTCTAGCTCTCTAGAGGCCCAGAGATTATGTACACAAAGTTTGGTTGAGTTTGCTCCAAGGGCAAGAATTTATATTTTTTCACCCTCCCCCTTTTTTGGGGAAATTTTTTTAAACAAAAGTTGTCAGAAATCACATCCCCTACAACTTTGTTTATCATAAAATTTGCCGTAGGGTTAATAGTTTATGAGTTATTTGATATTTTTCATTCGTGCGCCCACCCAAACCCCCTTCTGGGGTCAAAATATCAAAACGTTATATAGCTAAAAACGTAAGTTAGAAGACATCTGATGTAAATATGAAATTTCATAATAATCCCTTCAGCCGTTTTTACGTGAATCGAGAGCAACTTTTCGGAAACCACTGAAACAGACATACATACATACAGACAGACATACAGGAATTTTGTTGAGGGTGTTTTCGTTCATAACTTTCCTTGAAACGTGTGCAACCAAAATTTGGCGTGATTTGAAGCAATGTACAGACAAAACCTTAAGTTTATATATATATATAGATATATATCTAAATTAGGAAATTTTAATATATATTTTTTTTTTCATTATACAGGATGGGGCATAAAGATCTACCACATTTTGAAGAGATATAAATAAAAAACACTTTAGCAAAAACTAACCACCCAAAATGGGGGGAGGGTCATAAAATGAAAATTCTTTCCCTTGGAGCAAATTCAATCAATTTTTGTATACATATTCTGAGGACTTCCAGAAGTCAAAAAATGCAAAAACTAACCACCCAAAATGGTGGGGAAGGTCAAAAAATGAAAATTCTTCCCCTCGGAGCAAACTCAACCAAATTTTATATACTTAATCTGTGCGCCACTAGAAGTCTAAAAATGCAAAAACCGGGTGCGGGGGTGGAATGCAGAGGGCTCGGGGTGGGCGAGGGGGTGAAATGGGTGTGCACGGTGGGTGCGGAGTTGGAATGGGGTTGTTGTGCGGTGGTGGCGTTCGGAGGTGGGGTGCAGGAGGCTCGGGTGGGGGTGAAATGGAGGGAAAGGGTGCATGGTGGGTCCGGAGGTGGAATGGGGTTGGGGTGCTTCTCAGCTAGTGTTTTATATTTTTTTACAAAATAAATGTTTCGCGTAAGGCGGTCATTTTACTTCTGTGCTTTCGTAGACCTGCTGCCCGGCCCGAAACTGCTTTTCAATGTGCGCGTACACTGTGATACGCAGTGTTTATTTTCCTGCGTTGTGATGCCTACGCTGCGCTGCGTCGCCTGCGTGACGCAGCTTAGTGTGCGTCTTAGCTAACTTGGGAGCTGTTAGTGAAGGATGCGGCAAAAGAGGTTTCACCAGGATATTTCTGTAATGGAGAAACGTTATGCAGGAAAATCGGTACAGAACATGTTAGCAGACTATTGTAGGAACCTCAAGGGAGAGATTTCTGCTGGCAATTACAAACCGCAGAGTTCAAGAAAGAAATTTGGAAAATGCTAGTAAAAATGTGTTTTTTCCTTTTTTTTTTTGCACGAAATTTATTCATTGAACCGTCAAAAACGGTCCTATACATATTTTTAAATTTTTTTATATTTCATAGTTATTCACTTGATTATTAAAATCTTATTTCAGGAGCAAACAAATAAAAATAATTTAAAATTTCGAAGTATTATTACAAAGGGAATTAAATTTTTATTAAAAACAAAAAATGAAAATTCAGGGAAAACGATAGGTGATACAACATTTCGACTTTTTTTTTTTTCTTTTTTATAATGATATTGATACAAGAAGAAGTTGCACCAAGAAGGTACAACCTCTGAAGTCCGTGATGGACCCTTGTAACGTGAAGATAAGGGGAGATTTAGGGATTGGGTAGAGGTCGAAGGTATCTGTGGATGCTGGTCTTGAAAGTTTGAAGGTTATAAGTAGCTGGAAAGACGGTCGGGGGAAGAGAATTCCAGTCTCTAGATGTCATAGGGATAAATGAATTGGCGAATGCGTTTGTTCGATTAGTATCTAGTTTAAGCGCGTGGGGGTGTTGAATTTGAGAAAATCGTGTATTTCGCGCAAATGAAGCCTTTGGTGGGATTATCGATTTTATTTCGTCAGAACAAAAGCCATGGTAATATCTATAAAAAAGGGAAAGGGCGGAGACAGATCTACGATAGGCTAGGGAGTCGAGAGTGTCAGTTAATGTAGGATCGCCTATCAGTCTGATAGCTCGCCTCTGAATTGCACCTAAGGTATTAAGAGAATACTTGGAGACTCCTCTCCACAAATTCTTACAGATTTGGATTCAGCGGGGTCGAATTATCAATAATCACCTATTTTCTTTCAAAGGGGCAAAAAAAAATTTGAATTTGTTTATCAGTGTTATTTATTTAAAGAAAGATAAATTAAAACAACTTGATTTCATAATTTAAGGTAGTTGTTTTTCGACAATACTAGCAAAAAGTTAATGCTAGAAAATATAGAACAGACAATAAATAAGGATTTATAATTCATAAGGCCAAAACTTTTTGCTGTTTATATACCACTACTAGCCAATCCCGTGCTCGTTTGACAAATCTGGCAACACTTTCCGAGCTTGTATATATTTTATCATAGAAATCTCAGATAAAGTACATTATAAAGTGAGATTTATAAAACAAAAAGTTCTCAATAAGCGATTGAAAGCTGTTGCGACAATGGCTGAAGCGAAAAAAGGTCAAAAAAGTAATAAAGTTAACCCACTTTTTAGGTTAAATAAATGCAATGTTGCCAGCTTGTTTTTAGTGTAAATTTTTCATTATAAATTTTTAATTATTATTCCAAAAACTGTGTTGTAACTATGCGACTAATAAATTTTCTTAAAAAATGTATTAGTTATTGTTTAATGTTGGTTTAGTTTTTTATACCAATGGTAAGAAGAGTTTCTTAATTATAATTAAATATGTATGTAAACTTTCCGAAATCCCGTATACTTAGTGTAATGTATAAGAGTCGGAAAAACTTTGGAATTTAATATCTCCGGAACTATATTGTTCATAAATTTCGTTTTGCCACCAATCAATGAAGAAGTATTTAAATAATAACCTATCTAAATTTCAAATAAATCCTAAGAAAACGAATATGGTCAAATAACTACCTTAAAGTTTATAATTCTTTAGTGTATTAAATTCATGGAACTTTGTACAAAAACAGTTTCAATTTACAAATTTGTTATGAAATTACAAAATTAGATTTAGGTGAGTGATTATTATCAAATCAATTTACAAGTTAAAATATACATAGGTTATTAGATTATTACACACTCATTTGCTACGCGCTTGCAAGCGTATTAATCTTATCAATTAGGATGAAAAACCTAGTCCTAAGCTCCGTTAACTTAAATATTCAAGTTATATTTATTTATTTATTGACTTCATTTCTGCCTTTCCCTTTTTAATCGGGTTTAAGGCTTACATGTAGAATGTAGATACATACATTGTCTTAAAAAATTTCAAGCTTTACATTTAAACTTTTACTGAATTTAATATAGTGCAAACTTTGTTTTTTTCCATCTTCTTTTCTTCTTTAGTGTAGCCAGATATTCAAATTCTTTCTCTTCTTTCTTCAGTATCATGCCCTGGTTTTATTAAATAATTGTTCATTTTTGTCTTCTAGCCAAGTTTCCAAGAAAATCAATACCTCATACTCACTGACCAACTCCCAAAATTCATGCCTCTTAAGCCGCATTCACACTACGTTAACACGTCAGCTGACTTAGGAGTTTGCACATTAGGCTGACGTGTCGTGTCGTGTTGGGTCGCGACATAACAAGCTCGCTGACGCGTCAGCTCTAAATATAAATTGCCAGAACTCATCAGGCCGTCGGCCATGATGAACATGGAAGGAGACCTCATCGAGCATGTCAAAAAATTCCTATTTTATATGATCAATCCGAAAAGGATTATAGAAATAAAAATGTAAGCAATGAAGCGTGGGAGGATATTGGAGGACTCCTGGAAATATCAGGTAATATACATTTATTTACTTATTTATTGCAAGGATAGGCCGTTTGATTTATTTAATCAATATTTCAAATACTTATAAAGATATTTATAAATTTAGTTGAAGAGGACAATAAAAGAGTGTGTCTTCTGCTGGAATTATAAATTTTATTTATTTATAACGAGACTATATATACTATACTTTATCATAAATTAATTTCTGTGAATCCATTGTAATAGAGTGATGAAGAGGGCAAAGCCCTCGAAACTAAAGGGTGATTTTTTAAGAGCTTTCGGATTTGATTTAAAAAAAACACATAAAATTTAGAGAAATGTATGAAATCTTTATTTGAGTCGATACAACGATCTATATATTTCAATGTTTAAAGATGATTTCATGTAAATGTTGACCGCGGCTACGCCTCAAATGATTCATACGCTGGGTCCAATTTTGGTATACTCTTTCCAAAATATCAGCCGGTATCTCACGAATAAATTCTTCAATATTGGCTTCCAGTGCATCAACCGTTGCGGGCTTGTCCCTATAGACATGAGCCTTAACATAGCCCCACAAAAAATAGTCCAAAGGCGTTAGATCGCACGATCTAGGCGGCCAATGGACAGGACCCAAACGTGAAATAAACTGTTCACCGAACTCGCCTCTCAATTGGGCCATTGTTCGGGTGCTATGTGGCATGTGGCACCGTCTTGCTGAAACCACATGTCAGCCAAGCCCAGCTCTTCCATTTTGGGCAAAATTTTTTTGTAATCATCGCACGGTAGCGCTCGCCATTCACAGTAACGTTCCTGCCTTCGTCGTCTTTGAAAAAGTACGGTCCAATGATGCCACCGGCCCATAATCCACACCAAACAGTGCATTTTTCAGGATGCATGGCAGTTCTTGCAATGCTTCTTCTGGCTGCTCTTCACACCAAATACGGCAATTTTGCTTGTTCACGTAAAAGAACAATAATCAACATTATATATATATATATATATATGTAAATTGTATCTCCCGCTTATATAAATTATATTAAATTATCTGAGGTTGGTAGTATTGCATAGTGTCCTCGACTCAACTATGTTCACTCTTAATAGACACATGTTATGACATTATATGAGTGTGTATATTGATGAAAGGACTCTTATTCAATTCTACTATACTTTCAGGTAACTATCATTTATAACTTATCTTGTATATTATCTATTGCATTTATAAATAAACCTACTATACTTTCAGAATCGTCTAACGTTCAATTTACCCAATCCACACTCTTACAAATTGAATAAGTCGTTTGCAAACATGGACACCCAAAAATTCCACGTACACATAGTGAAAAAAGAAGAAAATTTTTTTGAATTGGCTGGAGTATCAATGGACAAAAAACAGTGGTATATTCTTCCAAGAGAGAACAGAGATATTCAAAACCATCAAGTATTAATGGCAAATAATATTGTTATAAATGCTATTAAAGCAATTAAACCAATAAATGGATTTAGAAAAGTAAGTCTTAAATTAAATAAGGATATAATAGACAATTATTTCGATGAAGGAGAGAATGTATGCTACCAAAATATTCCTTTAGAGGAGTACAATGAAATATCAGAAGAGAAGGATAACCTACAAAAAAAAATTAAAGAACTGGAAACGAGACTGGAAGAAAAATTCTATATTCATGAAAAAATTGAAAAGAACTTCATCTTGGAAAAATTTAATAATAAGAAAAATAATGCAAGTGAATGGATAGAAAAGTATGAAAAGGAATGCTCCAGACATAAAATCATGAAAGAAGAACAAAAAATAGAAATTTTGGAACAATTTTTGGAAGACACAGCAAAAATTTGGTATGAATTACATAGCAAGAACAAAAAAAATTCAACATGGATAGAATGGAAAAACTCATTTCTAAACCACTTCTCAAAAAAAGGTTGGTCAACTATTAGAAAAGCATATAATTACAAATACATAGAAGGATCTTTGATAGATTATCTATTGATTAAGGAAAAAACTATGTACAGAAATAGAAGATAAGATGACTACAACTTCTAAAATCAATCTAATGGTAATGGGCCTTCCCATCCACATGCAAGAAAAATTAGATATTGAAGAAATAACATCGATCGAAAAACTTATGATAGAAATAAAGAAAATAAATAATTCGACATTCGAAAGAAGAAGATTGGAAGTTACAAAAAAAGAAGACTTCAAGAAATTAACTATACCGAACAAAAAACCATGTGCAATATGTGAAAAATTAGGATATAAAAACCGCTTCCATTCAACCCAAATATGTTGGAACAACACAGCTTCCATAAAGAAAAGCATAAATTTAAATGAGGAAGAAACGGAAAATGAATATTTACAAATATCAGAGGACGAACAAAAAAACGATTGAACCCGGGAAAATCCAATCCACAGCCACTTATCAAAATAAAGGTAATTATAGACAAAAATAAACTTATAAAAGCTATCTACGATAATGGGTCGACGTGCTCATTAATCAACGAGAAGCTAATAAGAACAATTAAAGCAAAATTATATAATAGCAAAAGCTTATTAAAGTCTATAAGTGGAATGGATTTTTATAAAACCCGGGCTACATTAAATCTAAAAATCGGAGAAATAGAAGATGAACTAGAATTTATAGTAATAAAAAATGACAAATTTAATTATGATATGTTACTAGGTCTTGATGCTATAAAAAAATTCAAATTAATTCAAGATGAAAACCTGAAAATAAAACAAAGAAAAATTGATAAAATAATAGAAATAAAAGATGATAATAACATTCAAAAAAAAATAATCGAATCTCAAGAAGAAACGGAAACAAACACACATATTATGGAAAACAAAGAAATAAATATCGATCATTTAAATAAAGAAAGACAAGAAGAACTAAAGAACATGATCAACGAATATCAATCATGTTTTGCAAAAACAAATTCGATGTCGGCAAGATTAAGGATTTTGAAGCACAAGTCAAACTTAAAGAAGATAAGTACATAGCAAAAAAACCTTATAAGTGTTCACCAAGAGACCAAGAAGAAATAGAATATCAAGTTACGGAGTTACTGAAGAATAAATTAATTGAAGAATCTGATTCCCCATATGCGTCCCCAGTTACACTAGCTTACAAGAGAGAAGAAGGAAAAAAACAAGGTTATGTGTTGATTATTCTGAATTGAACCGAATCGTAATCCCAGATGCACAACCATTTCCAAAGATTGATGATATAATTATGGAAGTAAACAGATGTAAATGGTACACATCAATAGATATGAACTCAGCATTTTGGTCCATACCTATAAGAGAAAAAGATCAAAAGAAGACAGCATTTGTGACCCAGAAAGGACATTGGCAATGGAGAGTGTTACCATTTGGATATAAAAACAGTAGTGCGATCTTCCAAAGAGTTTTGGCAAATACTATAAGAAGAAACAATATGGAAAAATTTTGTGTAAATTACATAGATGACATCCTAATATTCTCAGAAACGTTTGAAGAACATATGAAACATCTAAAACTATTATTTGAAGTTATAAAAAAACAAGGATATAAAATAAAAATGGAAAAATGCGAATTTGCAAAACATTCAATAAAATACCTTGGACATATTATAGAAAACGGAAAAATATACCCTATTAAGGACAACTTACAATCCATCAAAGATTTAGAAAGACCCAAGAATAAAAGAATGGTACGTAAACTAATTGGAAAGATAAATTTTTACAGAAAATTTATTGACCATTGTACACAAAGATTGAGCCCACTTTACAATCTATTAAAAAAAGACTCCAAATTCAAATGGACAGAAGAATGCGAAAAATGTTTTCTGAAACAAAGCAATATCTAATAACACCACCGGTTCTGGCTATATTTGACAATAAAAAGGATATAGTATTAGAGGTGGATGCAAGCAGATTAGGAGTAGGAGCAGTGCTGAAGCAAGTCCAAGAAGATGGAAGCTTACATCCAGTGGGCTATTTCTCAAAAAAATTGACACCGGGTCAAATGAAGAAAGAAGTGATGTTTATAGAATGTTTAGCCATGAAAGAGGCAATCATATATTGGCAATACCTACTTATAGGAAAATCATTTACTGTCATTACCGATCATAAGCCGCTGGTAAACTTAAAAACAAAAGCAAGAACGGATGAAGCAATAGGTGATCTAATGCTTTATTTATCGCAATATAATTTTAAAGTGGTGTATAGAGAAGGTAAGGATAATGTAGAAGCAGATTTTCTTTCAAGAAACCCAATATTAGAAACTAACGAAAATAATGAAGATTGTATTCAAATAGTGAATATGATCGAAATAGATGAAATAATCAATGATCAAAATAGAATAAAAGAAGAAATTAAGAATACAAAAGGAACAATGAATAATGGAAACATAAAATTTAAAATCATGAAAAATAAGAGAAGAATATACATCTCTAAAGAATTTGGTATAAATCTGATAGATAAAATACATAAATCCTATGGACATACAGGTTACAAACAAATAGCAAATAAGATAAGACCTTTTTATTATTTTAAGAAGATGGATGGCATCATTAAGGATTACTGCAAAAAATGTGAAATATGTATAAAAAACAAATCCAGAAGTTGTAAACCTTTGGGTGAATTATCAAGATTGGGACCAGCAAAATATCCATATCATATAATGTCTATGGACACAATTGGAGGATTTAAAGGATATAATTCCACAAAAAAATACATGCATCTATTAATAGACCATTTTAGTAGATATGCGTGGATAATGACATCGAAAAGTCAAGTCCCAGAAAGATTTTATAAAATTAATTAATTTAGTAACAAAGGAAAACAAAATTGAAACACTATTGGTAGATCAATATAGCTCATTAAAATCAAAAAATTCAAAGAATACATGAAAGAAAAGAAA
>JALMQS010000083.1:1161888-1230292 GCA_024734495.1 Forficula auricularia | reverse complement strand
TATATAATCCTTAGTGTGTATGTGCGTGATCGACCCACGCCTAAACCACTGAACGTATCGAAACCATATCCACACCATATGTTTGTTTAGTGCTCCGGATGGTTTATCTAAATTTTGGGCCAAATCGGTTTGATTTGATTTCACACGATTTTACATAATTAAATTAATTATTCTCAGGTAGAAGAATTCCAATCTTGGGGTTTTAAAAAAGGTTTCTCTTTTCTTTTGTACCCAGGCAGACAATGGGTTTGGGTTAATTCATTGTTCTCAAAGGCCTTGAAGAAGTATTATGATTATATTATAGATATATTTTGTTTTCCCTAAACTTTAGAATTAAAATGTTTCACAGAAATACACCATTCTCTCTTAAGTAAAAAGGAAAATTTATATTTTTTAATGTGATTATTTTATTGTTATTAGTTGGCTAACCTGAGCCTGTCGGAAAGAAACATTCCAAATCTTAATCAATGTTTCTTATTATAAATACATTTCCCAGTATCCCAGTGCATTCAAACCATTTTTTTAAGGTAATGTTCTTTATGGCATTATTTAGTTAATTTTAAATTAAGGATTTTTCTTTAAAGATTTCTATATATTTCTATGAAATTTAAAAAAAAAGTTACAAAACAAACCATTTTTTTAAGGTAATGTTTTATATTGCATTATTTAGTTAGTTGAATTTTAAATTAAGGATTTTTCTTCTAAAAGTTCTATATATTTCTATGAAATTTTTTCAAAAAGTTCATTAAAAACAAAAAAATGACCCCTGTTAAGTTGCAATATCTTTATTCTTATCAATTAATCATATCAATCAATCTATTAGAATTTATAAAAATAATTTTTTTATTCAGTCTTACACTTTCTTTTAATTGAAAAGTTTTATCCAATGATATAATATTAATATAATTTATATAAATACATAGATATATCCAATATCAATATAATTTTTATTATTAATATTATATATACAAATTACGTAGAATTATCTTTTATCTACGCTGTTCAGTACATTTTAAACAAATTTAAACCATCACAAATTTTGAATCCATGAATTTCATTGTTCTAAACATTAATTACTATTGAAGAGCTTTATATATTCGAACGGAGGAATATACTAGTATATGTAAGTGTTCCCTAATAAATTCAAAAAATTAATTAATAGCCCTAATGAAAATATGTTAAGATCATTGTCTAAATTTAAATAAAAATGTAATAAATGAAATTTTTATATAATAAATTTAGTTAGTACCTAAATATAAATTTTTTGTTAAATATGCTCAAAATAAATAATATCTACAATCTATAAAAATATTTTTATTTTGATTACAAAATTTGATCAATATCGAGTATTAATTTTTTGCACCCCACTCACATTTTGGGAGGTTGAAAATTATTTTTTAGGATATTTGCAAATAAATGACTCTTAGTTTTCTATGGAAGTAAATGTACAAACAAGCTAAAAAATTTCTATATTTTGGCCCCTCCTCCCCATTTCGCCCCCATACAGTCAATTTTGATAGTTGATTTTTACAGGAATAGTTTCTTAAAGTAATAAAGAATTACTCTACAAAATTTGATCAAGATAGGAGAGAGTTTTAATTTTGCCCCCACTCACATTTTGTATAGCTGGGAGTCGAATTTCAAAAAATCCTGAAATTACTTTTTAGATATTTGTATTTAGAATTTAATAAGTAAAAATCAAGTAGATATTCATCGTTCTTAATTGAAAATGCATAATTAGTGTAAACACATTGCAAAGATATTTTGCCCCTTTTGACCATTTTAGGGGTCGAATTTCAAAAAATCCTGAAATTTCTTTTTAGATATTTGTATTTAGAATTTTATTAAGTAAAATCAAGTAGATATCTTATCGTTCTTAATTGAAAATGCATAATTAGTGTAAACACATTGCAAAGATATTTTGCCCCTTTTGACCCCTTTAGGGGTCGAATTTCAAAAAATCCCTGAAATTTTTTTAGATATTTGTATTTAGAATTTTATTAAGTAAAAATCAAGTAGATATCTTATCGTTCTTAATTGAAAATGCATAATTAGTGTAAACACATTGCAAAGATATTTTGCCCTTTGAACCCCTTTACGGTCGAATTTCAAAAAATCCTGAAATTTGCTTTTAGATATTTTAATTTAGTATTTTTATAAGTAAAAAGCAAGTAGATATTTTATCGTCCTTAAGAGATATCGCATAATCAGTGAAAACACACTTTTGCCCCCTTTGACCCCTCTTAGAGAGCCGAATTTCAGAAAAAATCCTTTCTTAGTGAGCCCCTATGTCATAGATGTAATATCCTCTCCAAATTTCATGTTTCTATGTCCAGTGGTTCTGGCTGTTTTGATGAATGAGTGAGGGAGTGAGTGTATCGGGCAAAGAATTTTATATATATAGATTATTAAATAGATCAGTTCAATATAAAATCATTCAAAAAAAAGGATTATTCTATATATAAATTATTTAGCAAATTTTAACATTAAAAATAAATTCAAATTTAAATTTACATAGAAAGAGAGAATTAATGCATTGCTTTGAGTGAGTCTTTAAGAATTATCTAATAATCTCTTTAATTTCAGAGGAAGAATAAATAACAATTTATAATTTTACTTTTAAAAAAATCAATACTTGAAAATGAACAGAGAGACAGATGGGGGAAGGAGAAACTTGGCGAACCGGACACAAAGAAAAGGACTCGTGAATAGGCATTCTAACTTCATCCACCCTCTGGAGCACATAATTTTATCAATCCTCAGGAGCTCTCTGAATCTATGCTCTCAATATATCAGTCCCCATATCTCTGTGCAGCATCTCGAATTATCATTATAACCAGAGACACTCGAGATATATATATATATTAATTGGAGCCAACTAGCTTCAAGTAGAGAATCAAAGGTGATCCTTGGAACCTTTTCAACACCGGCCATACCAGACACCGAGAATTCCTTTCGGATGCACCTAAACATCCACTTATTGGTGCCTGAAATACAAATCGGTGTCAAGGTGACGGAAGGAAGCGAGGACCATCTCTTGAAAAAGGAATTACCATCTACGGAGGAAATTGCTACCAGAAGAGAAGCCAGAAGATATCCTATACATTTGGTCCATAAGGAATGTAACATCTTCACATAAAATTTCTTAATCAACCCATTTTATTTCTGTTCACTTCAATTAATGATAAAAGAAAATAAATTCACATAGTTAAAATTTAAATAATTCTCAAAAAAAAACTTTATTATTATTGAAACCCACACATCCATCCCTTTTGTTTTATTTGCATTTTTTTATTATTTAAATTCATTTTTTTACTTAAATTCAGTAACTATTTAAATTCCATCAATTTCAGCAACAAGCATTGAGAGAGAGACTACCCTGAGATACGCCCACCAATCAAGAAACTAGTATTTAAGCAAACCATTGCTATAAGAGCAAACCCACGTCACCTCAGATCCAAAGTCAAAATCAAACATCCATCATCACTATACCCACTGCTTTAGCTACTTTAGGTAGAGGGCGTATCAATGAGGCTTTCCATATCTTAGGAAAGTAGGATTGCTGAAGTGAAGAATCAAAGATATGTGACCTCTCTCCGAGAAAAGGGACCTAGTGTGTGAAAATGAAAGCTTTGAGAAAAACGCATTTAAAGTTTCATAACGCATTATCACTTTCAACACACCTTCAGTTGGGAGATGCGAATTGGTATGGTTAGTTATGATTGGGTGCCGACTTTGGTCACGTCATGCCTATGTGATGACGTATTTTTTGTAAAAATAACTATAAGAAATGAAAAGAATAAAGTGACGCTTCAGTCTTGTGCCAACTGTATAACGAGTGTTATCAATATCTCAAAAGTTGTTTCGCAATTTTGGTTCTTTTGTAATTTTGTTACTAAGCTGATGTTAATTTGAAGTAATTTTTATAAAAATATATAATATTTCTGACAGTTTTGATGATGATTTAAAAAGACTAGACTCGGTTTATGGCGATGATGAGATCGATATGACGTTATCTGAAAGTGTCGGCGCTAATACTTCTGGACTAACTGAAAATCAAAGTTTTTTGCATGATGTTTCCGAATCCAATATTATATCCGAATTGGAGGAATCCGTTGAAGATATACAAGAGTCGATGAACATCGATTTGATGTACAATTTTAAATCCCATAAACAATAGAATTAAAAAAGAATTAATTAAATTAATCTTAAAGAAATTCAAAGATGTTTTTATAAAAGTGAGATTTAGAATACTTAGCGAGACTACCGTTTTATAAGAACCATTGAGGTCCAGCTGATTCTCCATCCTGATTGATACCGGGTAACATCCAGATGGACCATATCTTTTTTCGCTCTCTTGGTTCAGGATGGAGAATCAGCTGGACCTCAATGGTTCTTATAAAACGGTAGTCTCGCTAAGTATTCTCTAAATTTCGCTTTATAAAAACATCTTTGAATTTCTCTTTGAATTTCTTAAGATTAATTTAATTAATTTGATAATTTTCTATATTTGTATAAATATACTAGAAAAACAAATTTACTTATAATTTGTTAAAAATTCCGTTGAGTGGATTTGCTCGCGAGTTTACTCCGCGGAATTCTAAATTAATTAAAAAAAAGAAATTGTTCCAGTAGTTGATCGGGCGAATCAAATTTTTGATCAAAGTCAAATCCAATGATTTCAAAGGAGGTAGAATAACACAGTTTGATAATTTTATTTTATTATTATTTATTTTTTCATTATTTTTTAAGAGACACAATGGAAATTAATAAATTATATTTTTTAAAAGCATTGCAACTCATGAACCGTAAAAAGATTTCTTGTTTTGTTGGATTTAATTGGTTCTTCGATATGTGAAACAACCTGAGTTGACAACATTTAAATCATAAATAACTAATATATATTTTTCAATGGGCCCAGAGAAAATAGTTGTTTCCGACTGAAAATGACAGGAAAATTTGAACATTCGATCAACTACTGGCTGGGTCACCCTATTAAAATTTGCCATATTAATTATAAAACTCGATAAATTGTTATTTAATTAAAAAAAATAATTATACATAATTTATTTATATACCTAAATACAGATAATCTATGGGCCACTAGAAGGCTAGAAATGCAAAAACTGGGTGCAGTGGTGGGGGTCCGGGTGGGGGGCAGATGTGGGGAGTGCAGTGGGGTGGTTCGGGGTGAGGCGAAGTGCAGGGTTTCGGGAGCGGTCCAGGGAGTGTGTACTATATACAGGGTGCATAGGAAAGTCCCTTTAACCTGAAAATACTTGCGAACGGAGAGTGCTACAGCCACGCAAGTGAGGTAACGGTATAGTAAAGCGACTATGCCCGACCTAATGCAAACGACACCAGCGCCCCTAGTGGCGAAATGTGGAAGTTAGCCATTGCAAATCGAAAACGAAAAGAGATAGAGCAAAATTTCCAATTAGAAAGTTTTAGAGCATCAATTAATTAGTACGAAACGATATTTGGTTTACACGGATAAGATAAATTGGCGCCCGTATCCAAAAATATCCGTAATCTATGCGCGACTGTTTTACTCTACATATTTACATTTCGGAAATGTAGCAGTGTGCAAATGCAGTTTGTGACTTTGTACTGTACTGTAATGTCTGAAAACTTTAATTTCCAATGCATTTAAAATTTTAGTTTAAAAGGTGTTGGCGCTCGCTTGATACAAACAACATAATCTCATAGCATAGGTATACAGGCGCCAATTTATCTTATCCGTGTAAACCAAATATCGTTTCGTACTAATTAATTGATGCTCTAAAACTTTCTAATTGGAAATTTTGCTCTATCTCTTTTCGTTTTCGATTTGCAATGGCTAACTTCCACATTTCGCCACTAGGGGCGCTGGTGTCGTTTGCATTAGGTCGGGCATAGTCGCTTTACTATACCGTTACCTCACTTGCGTGGCTGTAGCACTCTCCGTTCGCAAGTATTTTCAGGTTAAAGGGACTTTCCTATGCACCCTGTATATTTGTATTTTTATCAGAATTTTAAATTAAAAATAATATTAATATAGTATAGCATTTAACTGAAACAAAAAGTTATCGAGTATCGCTCGGTGGCTCCAGGTACTATTAAATAATAGGTACAATTTTACAACAAAGAGTAGTATTTAAAACAAGAGTAGTAAGATAACCTATATCAATTTAAAATTATTTACTTATCAATTTTTAGTGTTTTGTGGAACAGATTTTTATTGTTTTAAGCTGGGTTGTCAAATGTCCTAGTGGGATGCGTTACAAAACTTCAAATGTCCTACTTTGACTCACCCTAACATATATCCCATGTAATTTTTGGCAAAACCGTCAGGTCCTAAATACAATACTTATCTGCTTCGCATAGATAAATAGATCAAGAGCCCACGACTGCCAGACCTTCGTTATTTTATAAAAGCTGAAAGTTTTTCTGTGCATGTCCCCTATACAGGTAAGAACGACCAGCGACTATAGAGTTTGGGTTGTAGTTACTTGGGCAGGTAACAGGTAATAAAGGTGTATAAAATAGTACTTTAAATTCGTTAAAGTATAAAGCTCAATTTTTTATATTTTCTTCGGGATAACTTTAGAAATCTCGTCATCCATTGCCGGACACTTATGACAGTTGCTACCCCTTGCCAGACACCCCTAAACTTTAATAAATTATAATTATACTTTCGTTATAATATAAAAGATAAATTTTATATATGTTACTTGGCGACCTATAAAAAAATGTTACCTCAATAGGCGGACAGTTTTAATGGTTTTTACATAGATTTTTGACATTTCGGTTATTATTGATAACCAGTGGTGAAGACATGGAGGAATCGACTTAAAATCAAAAATAACTATCGATTCTTATCTAATACTAGAGGAATAACCTTATTGCATTCCATTTTTGTTGTTTTGACTGTTAATGACAACTTCTACTGAAAACGTGGAAGAATCGACTTAAAATCAAAAAGACTAAATTCTTTTATGGAAAACCACTCAAGCTTGAGTTTCTTAAAGTTTAGGGGTGTCTGGCAGGGGGTAGCAACTGTCATAAGTGTCCGTCAATGGATGACGAGATTTCTAAAGTTATCCCGAAGAAAATATAAAAAATTGAGCTTTATACTTTAACGAATTTAAAGTACTATTTTGTACATCTTTATTACCTGTTACCTGCCAAAGTAACCACAACCCAAACTCTATAGTCGCTGGTCGTTCTTACCTGTATAGGGGACATGCACAGAAAAACTTTCAGCTTTTATAAAATAACCAAGGTCTGGCAGTCGTGGGTTCTTGGGCTAAAAGTAAAAAGTAATTAAAAATAATTTTTTAAATAAATAATTAACATTGAATGTGATGATTGGATAAAATAATAATTCTATTTAATGACATAACAATAGCTAACCTATATTAAATATAATTTTTTAAATAAATAATTAGCATTGAATGTGATGATTGGATAAAATATTAATTGTATATTTAATGACAAAACAATAGCTAACCTATATGGATGGGATACTTGCAGGCTTCGTTTTTAATTTCACTCATCGTGAAAATATATCTTGTAATTTCACTTGAAAGAATTGATATATAGAAATAATTTGATAATAAAACATATAGAAAAACTTTATTTTGTATTATTTAACTGTTTTATTATGTGATTAGCTAGCAATGAAAAGAAATTGTTTTTATGCCCACTAATATAGTTTCTCCTCGAGCCCATAGATGTCGGGACTGACTTTCCGATCTTTTGAATTAATATTTTATATTTTAATTCAATAATTTTTAAAATTCCCTTATAAAACAATGAAAACTAGAAAAATTTTAAAAATAATATGTTAAAAACATTAATAAGTACAAAATGCAATGGTCTGTCAAATTCTTGAGTTATAGATGTGCATCTTCTTTTATATACTCTAGACCAGAGCTTCTTAAACTTTTTATGACCCCTTTTTATCATCGAGATTTTTTCGCGACCCCATGTTGTAAATATAAAACTAAATATTATCCCTTAGAATATTTATTTTTTCGTAAACAATATACATATGAAAAAAAGTAGTTTTAGAATTTGTCTCAAGTATACAAAGGAAGTTATATATACAGTGGGGTATCCAGAAAATTTTCATGGGGGGGGGGGATCAATCCACAAAGCAAAATATTTAGTGGGAATTTTTTTTTTATTAAAACAAATACATACTTCAAGAAATTAAAAAAGAATATAATTCTTGATTAAACATATTTAATTAGGGTTAGTTTGCCATAAGAAACGGTTTTTCGTTGCCGTTACTCATCTCATGAGCCTTGCCCTTGGGGGGGTTATGACTCCCCCCCCCAATGGCTACGCCCCTGTATATATAGTAGGTACTGTGCGTTTGTGGCATATTTTGATTCTGAAATAACTTAATGCTGAAATTTCAATGGGAAAGCGCTATTATGATGCGTTTATGGTATTTTTCAATATGTAAATATAATTTACATTTAACCAGTATAGGATTTTATAATTGCGCTATACATAAAATGTAATAAATTAAATTAAAGATAAATAAGGAGATTATACTAATCTTTCTTTAAATTTATGTATCTGAATTAAATTTTCGCGACCCCATTTGGGGTCGCGACCCATAGTTTAAGAAACGCTTCTCTAGACCAGTGTTCCGCAAAGTGTGTGCCGCGCTGGTATACCGTGATCATTAGTTGGTGTGCCGGGGAAAATGTCAAGTTTTGTGAAGATAATACACATTGCTGAGAGTTATGCGAGCAGCCTTATCAACGATTGCTCCAAATTTTGATCGCCCGTGCTCATTTAAACAATATCATGTTTCACCTAAATCCTACACCACTTTCTCTAAGTAAAACTCATTTAAACATCTTTTCATATTGTAATTAAAACCCGTGAATCTATTATTTATTATTAAAATAGACATGAACCAACTTTTTCATTTTGTATTGATTTTAATAATAAATAAATTTTAAATAAACATTGGTTTTTTATTTGGTGTACCTCTAAAACAAGGGGTGTCCAACCTTTTATCTTCCCCTGGCCACATTGGAAGAATATGAGCTGTTTTGGGTCACACATAAAATACACTAACGCTAATAATAGCTGGTGAGCAAAAAAAACGTAGAATGTGTACTTTAAAATACTTAAGAAATTAAGCTTTGTTACTTTATAAATTTTTTATTATAAAAGTAAGACAAATCAACAATATAAAATTTTAGAGAGAAGTTTGTTATTGTTTTTGGGACATTAATCCGTCGATATTTGGCACAAAGGAATTCTCAGTGAATGCTCATCAAATATTTTGGATCTAGATTCATTCTTTGTGTGCTTCATACTTAAAAATATATGCTTGAATAAATCAAATTATTTAAGAATCAATTTATAAATATCTCATTGCAAAATAACATGTTAAATTCAAAAATTCATTAGTCATAAATTAATATCAAGTTAAAATAATTATTGTATTTTTAGTAATATTACTGGGATTTTTAGTCTCAATCTCATAAAGTTTGTAAGTTTGCGATTTTTTTCGGGCCACACTGATAGCCAACTTGGGCCCGAGGGGTGAACCGCGATTGGAATTAGGTGTACACCGTCTTTGGAATTCATTAGATAATGCCCCTTCATCTATTGTCTTCTACTTGGAAATGAAAGTAGATGTACACGATATTAGGTCGCGGTTTACCCCTAACTTGGGCTGCATGCGGCCCGCGGGTCGGACAAGCCGGCTCGAAAATTTCTTGATTTGGTAGGTGTACCTTGAACACAAGAAGTTTGCGGAACACTGCTCTAGAATAGTGGTTCCCAACCTTGGGTACGCGGACAAGCAGCTACCGGCACGCGAATGATTTTACAATTTAAAACAAAAATCTATTAAAAATCTGAATTACGAAAAATGAAAAGAAATGACTATAATAAAAGCAAGCCAATTTATTCCCTCCAACTGGATGAAAGTACCGATATTTCCAATTTTGCCCACTAATACTACTTGTATTGTATAAATTCTGTTTGATTTCAACAATGAAATACATGAAGAACTATTATTTTGCAAAGCATTACCTGCAAGAACACAACTTCGCAAGAAATATTTAAAATAATTAATGATAATGTCAATAAAAATCACATAAGTTGGCTCAAATGTGTTGGAGTTTGTACCGATGATCCTCGTTCGATGATTGGAAAATTATCAGGCGTGGTAATCAAAATTAAAGAAGTGGCACCATAAATGCAACAAATAAAATAATAAGAGCTCAAAAATAAAATAAAATGCATTAAAAGGTATTAAATAATTATCTAATTTAGTTACAACTAAACGACGAAATATTAATATGAAATCACTTTTTGAAGTCAATGCTAAACGTACCCGCCAAATGTACTAAGTAAGATCCGTCGAGTTCGATTCATAAAATGTATATGTTTGGCACCGACTTCAAAAAGGGATTTCATGTAAATATTTCGTCATTTAGTTGTAACTAAATTTTATACCTGTATAAATTTGAATTAATAATTAGCGAGTGTTGCCCTCTAAGGGAATATTTTGTAAACTGGCCGGAGCTGGGCTAGCCAGCCAGCCAGTGAGTGAGTTGGTTGACTGCTTAGCTTGCAGATTGATTTTTGATAGATTTGAGAGAGTTGATATATTGTTGAGTAAAAACGCTCGTTAGCCATTGAGAAGTTATTTTATTTGATTTAAATTGTTTGGTGCTTAAATCTCAATTGTTTATTATTTAATTTGATTTAAACAACTAAATTGAGAATTGTGGATTGATTAAAAGTAATTTTAATCTTTTATTGAATTTGGAGAAGAAACCAAACTTGAATACATTATCATATCATCGGAGAAAAACCCTAGTGAACCGAATAGCCACAAAGAAGTCTGCATTCGATCACAGCCATCGCCATTTGTATAATATCTCATTTTCGTATGTACAAAATCAGCATTATTTTCTCTCATTAAAACCATTGTTAATATTCATATCACAAATCTTTGCCTTTTATTTATTGAAGAAGAAAAATACACCTTCCTTTTATTCTTAATTTAAGATATACAGTCCACACCCTTAATTAAACCCGGATCTTCAAGCCAGAGCTTTCCAGCCCAGCAAGAAGATTATTTTGGAATTTATCCTTAGTTCATTCTCATATGATCAGGAAATTTCAAAAATTATACAATACCTTTTAGTGCATTTTATTTTTAAGTTATTATTATTTTATTTGTTGCATTTAATTTTTTTTTGAAGTCTGTTTTATTTTTTTTTTGTATAAAAATTATTTTTATTTTTCTCTTTTTAGTGATATTATTAATTGTGACTTTAATATAATACCTTGCATGCATCTCGTAAGAGACAGATTCGGGCGAAGGAATCAGAAAATGATAAAAAATATAAATATAGAAATTCTCTCAAAACGTTTGTGGGTTTGAAATGAATGTTTTAAGATTTTTTTTCATAAAATATTTTATTTATGATAATTTCGAATATTTGCTCATAAGAATTGAAGATTTACGTTATTTCGTCATTGATCATATCATCTGAACTTGACCAAATTAATATGGGTCCACCCCTAAGGTACTCCTTTTCCAATAAAAAAAGAATCATCGAAATCGGTCCACGTGGCAAAAAGTTCTCGCTGAACATACATAAAATAAATAAATAAATAGGTATCTTGACTATCTTGGCTAGCTATACTGGTCCAAACGCAGAAAGAATCATCAAAATCGGTTCGTAAACAAAGAAGTTATGCCTGAACAAACATAACAAAAAAGGTCCAATACCAATGAAAAAAACTGGACCAATCGGAAGCTAGACTGAACCCAATGCAAAAAAAAATCGTCAAAATCTGTTCACAATTGGCGAATATATCAGGTAACATAGACACAAAAAAAAATCAGTCGAATTGAGAACCTCCTCCTTTTTTGGAGTCGGTTAAAAAGTCTACGCACTGCATCATTCACCGTGAAGCTTTGGCCACATAAAAATATGCCAGTGAATTTAAAAGAGGCTTTAGATGAGTAGGTAGAGATGCTTAATTTTACTAAATCTCGAGCACTCAATTCGCGTTTATTTTCGATTTTATGTGGTGAAATGGGAAGTGCCCATGCCACACTTTTACTTCACACCGAAGTACGGTGGTTGTCAAGTGGTAAAGTCCTCAGTTTGAGGTACGCAATGAAATTTTTATGTTTTTGAACAATTCAAAATTGAAATTGAAGGGAGATAATTTGATTGATGAGCAATGGTTGTGTAGACTAGCATACCTACCTTTCAGACTTTTTTTTCAAGATTAAATGAACTAAATTTGAGTTTGCAAGGGGTTAACAATTATGTGTTCGACTTGTATGACAAAATAAGTGCGTTCAAGAGAAATTCATAAATAATATTCTTATCTATTTGAAAAGTAATTTTATTTCAAATGACATTAATAACAAAATAATAATAAAATAATTTAAATGATGTTTTCATTTTGTTACTAATGTAACGTAATCGTTGTATTATAATATAATAAAGTTAAAGAACTTTAGAGCAACAAAAATGGTATCACTGAGACAATAATAGTGATGTTCACCGCATTCTTAAGTATCAATGGTTTTATTTGACTATAAGGTAATACTACTTAGACTCTAAATTTAGTATTTTTTTTCTTTACATGACAAATTTTTTGAGGGGTGATACTACTAACTACTATTTTGTTTTTCTTTTATTGACCTCTAGGCGCGGGGAACCCCAAACCTCCCTTTGTGGAACCCTGGGGTTCCGCGGAACCGAGATTGAGAATCACTGTTCTATATCTATCTATCTACTCTTATTAAACGAGCAAAAATTGTATGTATATATATATATATTTGTATCTTAGCTCTATTTTGAAAACGGCTCTATCGATTTTGATGAAACAAAATCTATTAACAAGTTTTGAGGATGAGAAAACAATCTGGCTAGGTCTGACCTCGACAAATTTAATCTTAATTGATCTTTTCTTAATTAAAATAATTATTGATAGATGAAAATCTCAATAAAAAAGTTTGTTTACATTTTATTCAATTATCTTTTATTTTTAATTGGTTTTTTTAATTTTAAAACCCACTAATAGATTATAGCAAATATTAATATATTATATTAAAATTAGGAATTTTTTGTTTATTTTTTAATTAACAGCAGGTGTCTAAATCATAACAAAACGGGTGTGTTTACCAAATAAAGTGGTTCAAGTGGCTTTTTTTATATAACTTCCATTACATTCAATTATCAACAAGATATTGTAGGTTTTATTCTCTACTCCTTTGAATGTAAAATGCTTTTTAAAAATAAAGATTCATTTTCGCCTTGAGAAAGGCGCTTGATGTTTACCCGTCAGGATCTCTCGATTAACTGGCAGGTGAGTAGCGAGGACACGCCCCTTTTATAATCTCAGGCCGCGTGCGAACATTTACGCATACGTCACCAGCAAACCACGACCAATTAACCAATCAGTTTAATTGCTAATTAGGGCCGCCAGGTATATAAAGGCAGCTAGCCCCTCGACGCAAAGTCAGTTGTTGAAGCTCATTGAATGGGACAACTCTCCGGGGTGATTGATTACCTGGGAACGATTTGGTAAAGAGACGGCTTGTGTCTATGTCATGAAACGAAGAAGTAATTGTATACATGTTCTGTAATGAAAAGGCAATAAATGCGGGCTTTGTGCCAATATTTTATTTAAAGCATATTTCTACTGCCTCTGTGCCAATATTTTATTTAAAGCATGTTTCTACTGCCTCTGTGCCAATATTTTATTTAAAGCATATTTTCAACTGCCTCTGTGCAAATTCGTATTTTAAATAGCATTTTCTGATTTTACGCCGCCAAGAGAGAGTCTAATCTCTGAAGATCATCCAAGCCCGGCGAATATCCTTCTAACTAACCCTTCGAGCTAAAACTAAAAATCATCCATCATCTTAATCATTTCCTATAATATTTTGGAAGAAAATACTTTATATAAAATAGAATTTACTTACATTAAATAATTCTTTGGCCATAAAAAAAAAGGAAATGAATAATTTTGATTACCTGGTCACGATCACCAGATGGAATTTTGTCGATACGTAGCCTTCATCTCTATCCTCTTTGCTCTTAACATAACAGGGTCTTCTGTAGACGGTTTAGCATGCATGACAATATGTTTCAGTCAGCCAATTAACAAATTGGAATTCATGTAACCAGTGTCGCTGGCAGTTACTTCTTTCTAGTGTGAGTTGATAAATGATATTTAAGATTATGCTTTAGTCTAAATTTTTTATTGCAGATGTCACAAGTGAATAGCTTCTCCCCAGTGTGGATTAGTAAATGTATATTGAGATGTCCCTTTCGTGAAAATTTCTTCGCGCAGTGATCACAGCTGAATAGCTTCTCCCCAGTGTGGATCAGTAAATGTCTACTGAGAACTCCTTTTTGTGAGAATTTCTTTTCGCAGTGATCACAGCTGAATGACTTTTCACCAGTGTGGGTCAGTAAATGATTTTTAAGATAGTCATTTCGAAAAAATCTCTTATTGCAGTAATCACAGCGGAATGACTTTTCACCAGTGTGGGTCAGCAAATGATTTTTAAGATTGAACTTTTGAGAAAATTTCCTTTTGCAATAATCACAACTGAATGGCTTCTCTCCACTATGAATCATTAAATGTGTTTTGAGATGATGTTTTCGTTTGAATTTCTTATCACAGATATCACAGCGGAATAACTTTTCTCCACTGGAATGAGTCACAAAATGTCTTTTCAAAGAATTTTTCGAAGTATTTTTGTTTGGACATTTAGTACAGGTGATAAAAGGTAGATTGGCTCCATGCACGTCACGTAGATGAGTCTCGTATTCTGATAATTCGACAAAACCACAAAAGCACTCTTGACAGTAATAATCTTCCACAGTGTTGTTTGTGTCTATACTTGTTGTTGGACAGTTTCCGTCTAAAAAAAATAAATAAATAAAATTATATTTTAAATACGTTTAATATTATAATAATAATAGTCGATAAGTGTAATTTTAATAAATCTATCTACTCTTATTAAACGATATATACTATATAATTCTAAATTTTTTGAGGATACAAATTCTCTTTTAAATAGGTGTTAGTTTTATTATTTTTTGACAATAAAACACATTTTGATCTTTATTTTTCTTTATTCTATTGTTATCCAGGAACGATTCGACATTTACAAATATGTCATCTTCAGCCTAAAACATTTCAATACAAATCCAATCATACTATATATAATAGCCTAAATTAATTTGCAGCAACGCTCAGAGAATGCTGCCGAGAGGAGCGCGCTGATGCCGTCGCTATATTTGCGGGAAATTTGAAATATAATTGTAATTTAAACTCGAATTTTGAAATGAAAGACTCCAATTGATTTTAAATTAAGAAACATTAAATATATTGATAATTATTCCTACCCTCTTCACCACTCAAAAATTAAACATTCAATTCAGCTTTCTTTCCGCACAGACGAAGAAATTAATCACATCTTATTTGATTTATATTTTATATATTATTTGTTTATTTTTCAATAATTTCCCTCTTTTTTATAATTTTATAAAAATCTAAATTTTGTTATTCTTATTTTTTGATTTTTACAAAATTGAACGACTTAAGACACGAGTGCCCAAGTTTCTCATGGCAATACTGGATGGAGCAGCCTGTCATACAAACAACACCTGATCTCTTTTAAATATTTTGAGCCTTATATCGATTATCGATCCCAAATTTAAAAAAATATATATAATATAATTCTCCTCCTCACACGATCCCACTTATTTAAATAAATCTATTTCCACACAAAAAATATCACAATGCTGTAGATTATAGAAAAAAAAATAGCTTCCAGATTCATATCTAGAGCCTCATTTCTGTAGCTGTGTCAGGACGAAAATGAGGCGAAACTTTTAAGAGACTATGTATTTTCGGGAGTTTACAGGTATACATTTGGAGTGTGGTTTTTTAAGAGGAATACAGACCGAGACGCCGCCGGCCAGGGACCCAGCCCGAAGGGCCGAGCGTTTTAAAAGTGAAAATTGTGCTCACTTGAGACAATTTGAGACATCACAGTACATAAACTCAATTTCAGTTGAAATTTGTAGTTTCAAATTTTATTTTTACTTTCCTACTTATTTTATCTAGTTCTAAAAGAATCCATCATCGGATAGCGACGCCATACGGAACCCGTGATACTACGCTTTCCGTGGTTTCTATAAAAAACAATTGAAAAATAAAATAAAATAAATTCAAAAAACATTATTTTTTGAACTGGTTTATCTCGAAAAGTAAGGGAAATCTCAAAAAATGGTATTCTTCATTTTCGTCTTATTTTGGTAGTACTATAAGAATCCATCGTCAGATTTCGGCGCCACAGTTACCGTAGAATCCCCATCTTGCCGATCTTAAGCAGAGCCAACTTATGACTCAAATGAAAAACCTACACGGACCAGCAGTTCATTTTTTTTTTTTTTTTAATGATATTGATGTGATAAGGAGATACACCACAAGGTGCATCCCTAAAGGCCTGTAAGGGCTGGCCCCTCCATCGTGAAAAGAAAATCTAGATTCCTTCCTTATTTATATAAACGACCTTATTGATCAAACGGCAAACCCCACTCATTGTTACGCCGACGATAGCGACTCTACACGGCAAACCCTCTCTCCCAAATAATCGAATCAATATTTCCTCCTCAATTACTCTCGACTTAGACAAACTGAATAAATGGGGCTCTCAAAATTTAGTTAACTTTAATTCAAATAAGACTCAATGTTGTCTAATTTCTAGGCGCGAAAATAGAGATTTCCCTGATATTCACTTCGATTCGAATACCCTGAAAATGTGTGACAGCCTATCCATGTTGGGCGTCTCTGTCGCATCTGACCTGTCTTGGAATGAACACATCTCCTCTGTGGCGAAATCTGCAGCAAGGAAAGATTGGCTTCTTATTCAGGTCCAAGCGATTTTACAAACCCCCACAACTTCTCACCATCTACAAGGCCCAAATCCGCCCCTGTCTCGAATACGGCTCTCATCTATGGAGAGGAGCCTCAAAATATTCTCTTGCTACCCTTGATGCAATTCAGAAACGAGCCGTCAGGCTAATTGACGATTCTACCCTCACCGACTCCCTCGACTCGCTAGCTCATCGAAGAGATGTCTCTGCCCTTTCCCTTTTCTATAGATACTATCACGGCAGGTGCTCTGACGAGATAAAATCAATAATTCCCCCAAAGCATGCTTTGCACGCAGCACACGTTTTGCCGACTCCCAACACTCCCTCGCTGTCAAATCGGAAAAGTGCCGGACCACTTCATTCGCGAATACATATATCCCCATGACTTCAAGGAACTGAACTCTCTCCCAGCCTCTATCTTTCCCAGCACCTATGATCTTCAAACCTTCAAAACCAGGGTGCATAGACACCTGCGTCTACATCCTCTCTCTTAATCAACTTTCCCTTCTCTTCGGTAATGCAAGGGTCTTTCGAGATCCATAGGGGCTACATCTTTACTGGTGCACCCCTTCTTGCATTCGATTGCATTAAAAAAAAAAAAAAAAAAAAGAGTAGAAGGAAAGAAGCCGGGATCACGGACCAAATCTCAGAAAGTTAGATACAATCAATTTACTAAGAAAGTAAAATGTTTATTCTTTGCCTTGGTTCGCTACATATACCATTTGTATTTTTATCAAAATTTTAAATTAAAAAATAATATTAATATATAGTTTTAGGAATCGGATTAGCCGAGAGCTTAAAGACACTAGCCTTCTAAGCAGGAGTCCCTGGTTCGAGTCCGAGTCCCTGCATTGATATTTGACCGGCTATAATCTGATTCCTAGTCACCAATCCGTCTGGCAAGCGTGGTGACTTTATCGCCAACCCCCTTCCATTTGATGGAAGAGGCCTATATTCAGCAGTGGATTGTCGCTATCGACAGGCTGATGATGATGATAGTTTTTATTGGAAGCAAAAAGTTACCGAGCATCGCTCGGTGGCTCCAGGTACTATTAAATATGAGAGAGGGGACCAGGTGTATTGTAAATTCAGATGGATGGCCCGATCAGATTATTTAAAGAGTTTTTTAATGATATAAGTAATTTGAAGAAAGGGTTTTTTGGTTTTGCTATTGAGAGAGAGTTGAGAATATTTTTGAAGTTATGTCTATTAATTTACATGCTCAAATTAAAAATAATTTCAGTTATTCTGCATAAATACATATTTAAATAAATAAATTGCACCTTTAATTTTTCTCCTCAATTCTAGCTTTGATTTTAATATCAAGTGTATTTTCATGTGGATGCATTTCTTTTGATGTTTGTCTAGAAATTCTTCACTAATATACATCGTTTTGCAATAACAGCACAGAAAAAGTGGACCTGGAAAATAAGGAAATAAAATTATCAGAGAGGTGAGTATGAATATAAAATTTATCATTAAAAAGATACCTAGAATAATTTTATTATTAGTATTATTAAATAATATTTAAAATATATTGGTGTAAAATTTAATTCCCCAAAAATAAAATAATATTTTATTCCTAAGTTTATTTAGTAGAATTGGAAAACCTCACTTCAAAAAACATAACTTGGGTGATACATTTTTGAGCATTTTATGTTGCCTTTTGAGTCTGAGAATAAATACTTGAATAAATAGAATAGGGGCCGTGCGTTAAACATAGCGGCAGCACTACCGCTCTCTTGTGTTTATTTATTCAAATAATTTAGGCGAATTGAGGCAAATATTGTATTATATAGTATAAATAATAGATAAAAGAGTGCACGGAGTCTAGGGGGCGTGAGCCAGACTCTTTGTCGGACTTTTAATAAATCATCCTCCAAAGCTTAGATTTTCGTCGGCAGTTGGCGCTAAAGTCGTGATGCACAGTCCCTATAAGGATTTTTATTTTTATATTAATTAATTTTTAAATGAATTTAACTTTTAAGGACATCATAGATATTAGAGAAATATTTTTACATTGCATATCAGAGAGGTTCGTCTCTAGGAATCGAACCCAAGCGCTAACTAAGCTTGCCGGGCCAGTAGCCAAACCCTAAGATTAAGGCGCTTGGGTTCGATTCTAAGGGACGAACCTCTCTGATATGCAATGTAAAAATATTTCTCTAATATCTATGATGTCCTTAAAAGTTAAATTCATTTAATAATATTATATACTGGGTTGATTTTTGAAATAATTTCCATCTTTTATTCAAAAAAAGACACTCAAAAAGATACTTAAATCTTTGTTTTCACTAATTAATTTTTGTTTTCTGATAATATGGTTGAAAGGGTCAATTCAGAGTTGAGACTAGAAGTATAGGTGTTGGTATTAATTTAAATAGGTCTGGTTCCTACAAGTTAGGGAAGATGTGTATTGAGAGTACCTATACTAGAATATCAAAAAAACTAGATGGAGGGGGTAAGAAGATAATTTTTAGAAATTGAAATCAGGGATTTAGATTGTTACTAAAGAATTGTAGAAGTATTTTGATTGATTTTGAGCAACATGTCGAGTTAGTTAATGCAGATATTAATGTATATTAGTTTTGCATTTATGATCTGGCTTTGATTTGAAAAGAAGAAGAAAGAATTTCATGGGCTGGGCGGGGGTGGAAGGTATCTGTGGATACGGGTCTTAAATAGCTGAAGGTTATGAGTCGCGGGAAAGATGGTGGCAGGGAACGAGTTCCAGTCTCTGGGGGTGATAGGGATAAAAGAGTTGGCGAAAGCGCTTGTTCGACTTTTATCCAATTTGTCAGCGAAGGGGTGCTGAGCGTTTGAAAACCGCGTGTTTCTCGTAAAGAGGGCTTTAGGGGGGATAATTGATTTCAGCTAGACCAGTGATTCCCAACCGGTGGTTCGCGAACCCCTAAGGGTTCGCATGTTTGCAAGGGGTTCGCGAAAATAATATTGTAATGGCGGATTTTTAAACGCCATTAAAATTCAAGCAAAAAAAAAAAAAAAAACACAAAAATTAAAGAACACACCCCTGTAAAACAGATTGTCGCAGCTCGCTTGTTAGAAATCTATAATAATTTCAATATTTTCCTTCTTTTTTCCTTATTTGTTTTTCAAAATTACTTCATCAATATCAATTATATCAACAATTTTACATTATAATTTATTCCTCTTATTCAAGTAATCAAATACTATTCTCTTTTTATTACCAACATTAGTTTATATTTAAAGATTTATCAATGTGATTAGTATCATGTTCTGCTTTATATTTAAAATCATTGGAGCAGTTTTCCTTCCCATGTAATATTTTTTTTACAATACAATTGAAATAAATATCAAATTAAGCGCAGTTTACTGCAGATTTTGAATTAGATACTTGAGAATAGTGTTGCATTAACCGACGTTCATACATAGGCTTAGCACTTGTAAGAGCTTGAGTGATAGTGATACTCGTGACTGTCAAGTTCTCGTGTAAATGATTTAATAATTAGTAATTTAATTATTATTATAGCTTATTTTGATTATGGATCGATGGTTAAAAACGGGTCGTTTAGAAACGAGATATGGTAATCGAGATGATAGTACTGAAAGATGTAGTGAGGTACCGTTTCTACAAGACGAAAAACAAAGGAAATGATGATAGAAAAGGGAAAAGCGAAAATATGACAGCCGACTATCTACAATTGGGTTTTCATTTTACTGGGGATGAGTCGGAACCTAAACCGCTTTGTAACATATATGTAACGAAGTTCTTGCCAACAGCAGTTTAAAACCATCACTTCTTCGTAGACATATTGAAACAAAACATCCGACACACAAAGTCATTAACGACTACATGGGGGGTTCGTCAAATTTTTTCCGGACCTCTCTTTTGGTTCGCGAGAAAAAAAGGTTGGAAAACACTGAGCTAGACTGAACAGACACTGTGATAGTATCTGTAGTACAGGGAAAGGGCAGAAACGGTTCTTCGGTGAGCCAGGGAGTCGAGTGAGTTGGTTAGAGCCGGGTCTCCTATTGGTTTAATTGCTCGCTTCTGAATTGCATCCAGTGTAGCAAGAGAATGCTTGGAGGCACCCCTCCACAGATGAGAGCCATATTCGAGACAGGGACGAATTTGAGCCTTATACAGTATAAGAAGTTGACTGGGAGTATAACAGCGTCTAGACCTAATTAGGAGACCAAGCTTGCGCGCTGCAGCTTTAGCAGTGGTTGAGATATGGTCATTCCATGAAAGGTCAGACCCTAGAGTTACGCCTAGCATTGAAATTTTATCCCTGAATTCTAGTGAGTTTGAGTCGAATGATATGTTTGGGAGGTTTCTGTCGACGCGCCTAGAAATAAGGCATCACTGAGTCTTTCACTGCATTGATGTTAACTAAGTTTTGGGATCCCCAGTTTTTAAGTCTGCTTAAGTCTAAATTTATTGAGGAGGCAATGTCTGCACGGTTTTTATGCGATGCAGGGGCGTTATGTAGGGTGCTGTCATCTGCGTAACAATGTACCGGATTGGAGGGCAAGTTTAGAAGGTCGTTGATATATAGATAAGAAAAAGCGTAGGGGAGATAACCGATCCCCGAGGAACTGCAGCGTTGGTGTGGAAGGAGTTTTATAACTACTTGGGATTACTTATAATCCTCTGCCCCCTATGATTATGGGAGTGAGGGGGGCGGGGGGTGGTTTGGGGGCAGGGTTTGGGGGGTGCATGGGTGTGGGTGAGGTTGGGGGGGTCCAGCCCCTGACTATTCAATCACGAATCAACTGTAGGGAATTTTTGTCAAATATTGAGTGAAAATAATATTTGAACTTATATATTTCTAACTTGAAATACTGGTCTGTACTGGGAGATTAAATATATAACATCTGAGATCTCAAATTCACTTGGTGATCCATCCGAATGTCTAGCGGGCTATACGCGAAATGACGTTGGATTGTAGCTAAGTGGATCACATCTTTTTCTCTCTTGGTCCAGATTTAAGACTCCACAGACTTCAATAGCATAATCCGCAGTAGTCTCGTGATAAAATATATTTTTCAATTAAGCGCGGTCAAAACAATTCTCATTGATAGGTCAATTATTCTTTGTTATATTAGTTAGAAATATATAAGTTCAAATATTATTTTCTCTCAATATTTGACAAAAATTCCCTACAGTTGATTCGTGATTGAATCAAATGTAGAAAATATTCGGTTAGTATACTATAATACTTAAAGCACTGCGTTAAGAATCTTAAAAATATTTGTAAATAAAAAAATTATAAGTGCTGAAGATGCTGACACAAGTTGTCGAAACAATAATAATCATTAGGAATGGAATATTATGATTGGGCAAAATATAAAAATATTAATTTAATTTAATGACAGAACATAGCTAACCTATATGGATTGGATATTTGCAGTCTTCGTTTTGAATTTCAGCCATTGCGATGATATATCTTGTAATTTCAATTGAATGAATTTATATTTATAACCAATTTGATAATAAAATAGATAGGAAAAACTTTAATTTGAATTATAAAAAAGTTTTTCTATGATTATCAATTAGTAATAAATAAAACTGTACGGCGTCCACGATCACGTGACAAGGGGCATGATTGCGACTGTGGCGCCACGCAATGGTGAAAGTTTGAATTTAAAGGAGAGCGAGTTATGAACATAAATGAAAAATTTCAATATATGGTACTTAATAGTCAATTAGTCCAAGAGCTGGTGACAAATTTTGACAACAGATTTGAAACAACTAGCAATAATGTGTAATAGTACGGTCTATGATAGTTGTATAGGGAATGGCCAGTACAGGCTGGCTGTAGCAGGTGGACTAGGTACTGCGCTTGGTGAGAGTTAAAAAATATTATTGATGCACAATGAAATTATAATTTATAATCAATTATAAACATAATATATTCACCCCAGACCATTTGAGTGGGGTGACGTGGAACCAGATTACCCCAATGTGTATTTTCACAATATGAAAAAAAATATTTTTGATGCATGCTGAAATTTTAATAGCGTGTTAAGTAAACAAGTGAGGGAAAATTTTTGGAAATTTTGGAAAAATCGAAAAAAGTGCGAGTTTTAGGGATATTCACAAGTGATCCCGGGGGCTGTTTTTTGGATCCCCATAAGCAATCGAACAACTGGACCAATTTTCTATTTTTTTTAATCAACGCGATATTTTGTCCTCTTTAATTTAAAAAAGTCTGAAAATTTCGAGGTTTTTCGGCCACCAAAACTAACCCCCCACACTTTCGAGGTCGCGTACTTAGATTTTGCATACCCACACCAAACCAAGCGATCCTAAAAAAAAATTTTTTCCTTCGATTAATGTAAGATGAACCCCTTTTTGGATCCTCAATATACTGGGCTACAGGCAAATTAGACCGAAAAAAGGGCTCGCTGGATAATAAATATGCACAAGGTGGAAATAATTTTAATCGACTTTAGGCAACCCATATAAGAGTTATATGAGTTTGCGACGGTTTCTGGCTGCTGCTAAATTTATGAGGACCTAAAAACCACGAAAATGTTGGACTTTTTTTCATATTTTTGCTTATAACTCAAAAACCTAGCGATCTACCGAAAATTTCACTCTTACCAAAATGAAAGAGCATAACGTTAAAAAAGAAGCCAAAGATAGGCTTTTTCGTCACTCACTCATCAAAATTCTAGAGTACTCTACTGCAAGGATATTGTCTCTCCCCTACTCTATTTCGAATATATATGCCCTGCAAGAATGGACAAAAAAATGTGGATCAATGGGACTACAAATTGACGAGTTGTACCTCTACACACGATTATTTGTGGACTATCAAGTTGTTATTGCAGCAGATATAGATGACGTAAGTTACATGACCCGTAAACTGGAAGAGGAATATAATAGATGGGGACTGGAAATAAACTTTGAAAAAACAGAATACCCAACGGTCGGGACAGAGGGGGAAAATCTGGATATCAGTGGAAAAGTGATTAAAAACTGTAAGGAATTTAGATATTTGGGATCTGTCCTTAACGAGGAGCCAAACTGTGAGAGGGATATTAAAAATAAAATCTGTCAAGGCCGAAGAGCTATTGGGCAACTGAATGGGGCCTGGTGGAGCAAAGGGATCCAACAGGACACACAAAAATATATATATATATATCTGTCCATAGTGGAAGGCATAGCCCTATACAATTCGGAAACATGGGACATGAATAAGAAAAACGAAAAAAAAATTACAAGCGCTCGAAATGGATGCGATGAGGAGTTGCAGAGTGTCGAGATTGAAGCATATCCCAAATACAACTATAAGGGACAAAATGAAAATGGAAAACGACATAATAGATAGAATAGAGAGGAAGAGATTAATATGGTATGGACACCTCAAAAGAATGCCGGAAGATAGGTGGCCTCATAAAATATGGACCTGGATGCCCACGGAAAGACGGAGGAGAAGGGAAGACCGAGACGAACGTGGAAGTAGGGAGTAGATGAGGCAATGACCAGTAGGCAACTACAAGAGCAAGACATTCTGGATAGAGAGAATTGGCGTGTTGGATGCAGAAAAAGGCGCATGTTGTAGTACAAACAGCTTTATTAAAAAGTATTTATAAGGATGTATAAAAATTATAAAATACTTTTTATGAATCTTTAATTAAATAAATCTACATTTTCTTGTTGAAATCATGTTGCTTTTTATCTGTTGGTAAACTTGAAGTGTTTCCTGCTGAATCAGTGAGTGGCGATTCATCCTGAAAAATTAATTTATTATATTAAATTGGTATAATTAATCTGTTTAGTTATTATTATTACTATTTTATTTTCCTAAAATATTAAAATTATCTGGAGTGAATGATATTTTTTTAATCGGGGCAAACCCTATAGATGCATGCTTAGATTTATTCTTTACAAATTATTTCCTGCTAATAGGATTTCTTTTTATCTACTTTGCTAATGGTAATATTCGATAGGGGAGAAAAATATTTCAAAATTGGAACATATCGTAGAAAATGATAGAAGTTCTATATGTAGGAAAAAGAATTACAATAGTAAATACGCAAAGGTAAAAAAACCCAGATATGACTTTGTCGGAGCCCGACTGGAGGGGTTTTGAGTGAATATGTACACGCCAATCGGTTATATATATATATATATATATATATATATGTATACATATGTAGAGACCGGATTTTTATGCAGTAAAAACTGCCAAAATATGCAGTTAAAAAGATGAAATATGCAAGTAATATGCAGAATACGTTGAAATATTATGCAAATATATGCAGTAAAAATTGGCAAAATAAATTTTTTATGCACTAAAAAATTCAAATTGAAGACAAAAGGACTATATATTTGAAGGAGTGCTATGAAAGAAATAAAATGATAAAGTAAGCTTTTGACACCAAGTGTCAAATATGTAATTTATTGAGTAAAAAATTTAATTGAAAAGTTTTTGTTTTGCCGAGAGTAGCAGAGGTGTTGATTCACAAATAGAAACAAAGAGGTTGTCCTCTGCTTGATGCAAATAAACATACACACATATATATATCGAGATGATATATCTGTATATATATTATTTATTTGTTTGAGACTATAGTTTCGAAGACTTGGTCTTCATCATCAGTCTTTCTTCAATTATAAATGTTTTTCATAGAGTCAATATCATATGGACAAGCTTGAGTTGTTTGCCATAAAAGAATTTAGTCTTTTTGATTTTAAGTCGATTCTTCTACATTTTCAGTAGAGGTTTCCATTAATAGTCAAAACATCAAAAATGGAATGCAATAAGGTTATTCCTCTAGTATTAGATAAGAATCGATCGTTATTTTTGATTTTAAGTCGTTCCTCCATGACTTCAGCAATGGTTACCAATAATAATCGAAACGTCAAAAACCTAATGTAGAATTGTTATTCCTCAAGTATTAGATGAGAATCGATGGCTATTTTTGATTTTAAGTCGATTCCTCTATGTCTTCAGCAATGGTTACCAATAAAAACCGAAACGTCAAAAATCCAATGTAGAATGGTTATTTCTCGACTCTTAAATGAGAATTATTTTTGAATTAATGTCAATATGAACTACAAATTGCAAGTGATATCTGATTAATAATAAAGGAACAAACATATTAATATTTCAAAATGAATTTGGATAAAGTTTAGCAACGATCCGTTGCAGTTTATTTTATTTACTAGCAACAAATATTTTCAAAAGTTCATTTTTAATAGCTTAAAGCCACAAATCTAAACTGGCTAAATTAATATTCATTAATAAAAACAATCAGTAAATCTTTACTAAAGAAAATCACGAGAGGTGTTAATGATAATTTTTATATGTGAGGATTGTATTCACTCCTTCGAGAATTGAATCTGAATTCGACAAATGAAAGCCGGGCACCCGTTGGGCTACACTTCCGAGGTAGAACATCATCTGACAAATATTAGAAGCGTAAAAAAACTTAACTTAAACTCAAAGATTTAATCTCCATGGTTAAAAAATTGAGCGGTTAAGGGATTCAAAATCTAAACATATAGTCACACCATATATTTTAATTAGAATATTTTAAGGCTTTTATTTATGAAAATTTTCAAAACGTGAGTGACAGTGGAATGAGTATTCTTAATTTGAATATAAAAATGCAAATTGTCGATAGTAGTAGAGGTAGAAAATCACGAGAGGTTGTTAACTACTAAATATGAGGAGTTATGGATAATTTTTATATGTCAGAAGGTTTGTATTCACTTCACAAATGCCAAAAATGTAAACATGTCACTTGGGCTCGACCTTTGAGGCGAAACCACAATTATCTATAACACCTCGCATTTAGTAGATGACACTCTTTCGTAATTTTCTTTAGAAATCTTAACTCTAATACTTAGGTATGGACAAGTATTGTATTGAAAGTTTTTGCCGAGAGTAGCAGAATTTTTATATATTGAAGGAGACAATAAAAGAGTGTGTCTTCTGCTGGAATTATAAATTTTATTTATTTATAACGAGACTATAGTTTCGAGGGCTTTGTCCTCTTCATCAGTCTATTACAATGTATTCTCAGGAATTAATTTATGAATGAAAGGTTAACATCTTTCATTCATAAATTAATTCCTGTAAATATATTGTGATAAATAGACTGATGAAGAGGGCAAAGCCCTCGAAACTATAGTCTCGTTATAAATAAATAAAATTTATAATTCCAGCAGAAGACACACTTTTATTGTCTCCTTCGACTAAGTATTGTAATCGTGCATGAAAAAAGTGTTTTTTTTCCTTACTTTTTTCGAAATATCTCAAAAACGGCTTAAACTATTTTCATTAAAAAATTGAGCGAAACCATGGCATTTCGGTCTACAAAAAATCTCTAATAAGTGAACATCGGAAAAATTATATTTTTCGAGATAATAATTGTTTTGTCAAAATGTCTGTTAGTCGTGCGTTCCCAAATTTTTGTGGACGAGCTAGCTCAAATACTAGTGTGAATATCGAAACCAAATTTCACAAGTAGTTTTGGTCCATTGAGATTAAGAGCTGATTAGATTTTGATGCATATCGACCCAAAATTAAAGGGGGTGGAGGGGGGGTTAAAAATTAAAAATATAGGCCATTTGAGCAAACTCAACCAAATTTTGTATACATAATCAGTGGGACCCCAGAAGTTTAAAAATGCAAAAACTATGGGGGGGGGGGGGTACAGGGTCAAAAAATTAAAATCTAGGTCCTTGTACCAAACTCAACCAAATTTTGTATACATAATCAGTGGGCTCACAGTAATCTAAAAATGCAAAAACTAACCGCCCAAAATGTGTGTGTGTGTGTAGGTAGGATAAAAATAAAAAAAATGAAAATATAGGCTCTTGTACCAAACTCAACCAAATTTTGTAGACATAATCAGTGAGCCCCCAGGAGTCTAAAAATGCAAAAACTAACCCTAATCCCCTTTATGATTATAAATAATTTTTTTTAAATATTAAATATAAGTGAGGGTCAGGTTGTATAGTAAAGTCAAGTGGATGGCCACATCAGAACACGTCAGCTTATTATATTACCTTTACACGAACTACAATTACGTTTATAGTTAATCAATATTTAACATGGGTAAGTATGGTTTAAAATTTTCTGATTGATGAAAGGAACATTTTTCTCTTTAAAGATTTATTGATTGTTTTTATAAAATAAATGCATTTATTTCTTATAATTTTTAATATTTATATATTTAGGGTCCGCCAAATAACTTTTTTTTTTTAAATGCTATAAAAAAAACTACTGAATATTTTCTCAAATTTCTTTTTTTATTTGTGTACAACGGTTAATAATGGAAAATAATTTCATTCAAATGGCTGCCTGACGGCATGCAGTCGCTACACGATCGGTCCAATTTTTAAGCACATTATCGATTGTGTGCAGCTGTATTTCACCAATGGCTTCACGAATATTGTCCTTTAAAGCAGGGCTTCTTAAACTGTGGGTCGCGACCCCAGGGGTCGCGAGACTACTGAAAGGGGGTCGCAAAGATCTGATACTTTTTAATCATTATAAATAAAATTTTAAAATTAGTATACACACTACGTACAAATATAAATACAAATAAAAATCATACAAAATACTATTGTAGTTTTATTATAACTATTTTTGAAAAAAGTGGCAATGCAAAACTGTTATGTAGGGCCTATAAATGAAAATATGGAAGTAGCATTTAAAATAATAAATACAACGCGCTCCTCGATTTTCAACTGAACGTTCGACATTGATGTCTGGCCGCCAGCTTCTTTTTCGGCGTCTTTGTGATACGGTGCCTTTGTGCGCTGCACACTTTGAACACGCCGGCGCGTCGGGGTTGATCTGATCGTAATTTGTTGTCATTGCACTGGTAAAGATTCGAGTGTAGTTATTTTTCTGTTTGTACTTCAGTTTGGACTCAGCTTTGTCTTCGTAGTGACATGTGTGTATTTACTGTGTAATTTTCAGTTGGTGTTTTTAATTATTACGTTAAAGTTCAACTACATTTTGTTTAATTATTTATTATTATTTAACCATCATGGATAAATGGCTAATTAAAATTCCAACTAATAAGTCTGCCACGCCGTCACAACCAAGTTGCAGTGCTTCAAATCCGACTTCTAGCAAAACAAAAAAAGAAAATATGACGAATCATATTTGCAGTATGGCTTCACATGCTCTTCTCACAACAATGAAGAACAACCAGTGTGCTTAATTTGCAAAGAAGTTTTGGCTGCAGAAAGCATGAAACCGTCAAAACTGCAACGACATTTGAATACTAAACATGCAACGTTATCAAAAAAGCCAATAGAATATTTTGAGCGTCTTTTGCAAACATCAAATAAAGAAAAGAACACTTTGGAGAAGTATGTTACTTTGAATGATAAATATCTATTGGCATCGTATGAAGTTTCGTATTTGATAGCAAAAACGAAAAAGCCTTTTACTATTGGAGAGCAACTTTTACTACCTGCAGCTATAAGAATGTCTGAAATTGTTCATGGAAAACAGTATGCTGCTGAAATTAGTAAAATTCCATTATCAAATGACACTGTGTCCAAAAGAATTTCAGACATTAGCAATGATCAATTTCAACAGCTTCTTATGAGGCTTAAAGACAGCTCAAAGTTTGCAATACAACTGGACGAGTCGACAGACATTTCAAAAATGGCACAGTTGTTACTTTTTGTAAGATATATTTATGAGGGAAGCATTCATGAAGATATACTGTTTTGTCGTCCTCTGGAAGGTCATACTCGTGGAAAAGATATATATAAAAAAGTAAATGAGTTTTTGAAAAAGAAGGATTAAATTGGAAAAATTGTGTTGGTGTGTGCACGGACGGTGCTGCAGCAATGACCGGACAAGATCTTGGTTTTACAGCATTTGTTAAAGCTGGAAATGATCATATTACATTTACACATTGTATGATTCACCGAGAGGCACTTGTTGTTAAAAAATTGCACCAGAATTAAACACTGTGTTTTTTGATGCAGTCAAAATCATTAACTTTATTAAAAGTCGAGCACTTAATAGTCGATTGTTTAAAAATTTGTGCATTGATATGGATTCGGATTATACAAGTTTATTGCTACATGCTGAAGTTAGGTGGCTATCAAGAGGTCGAAGTTTGAAACGATTATTAACTTTAAAAGATGAAGTTCTTATATTTCTAACAGAGCAAAATTCTAATTTGGCCGATTATTTTCACGATAATTTATGGCTTCTCAAGCTATGCTATTTGGCAGATATTTTTGATAAAATCAATGATATGAATTTATCAATGCAGGGAGTCTGCGTTAATATGTTTATGTTAAAAAATAAACTTGAGGCCTTTGTTAAAAAAATTCTTATATGGAAGAACAGAGTGGAAAGTGGATCGCTCGAAATGTTTCCATTTACTGACGAGTATATAATTAGTAACAATATTTCAAAAAAAGATACTCCTATAACAAAAATTATAGTTAATCATTTGAAGGATATGGAAGTTTACATGCATAGGTATTTTCCCAATGATATCGATACACAACAATGGATTTGCAATCCATTTTCAATTGAAATGGAAGAAATTAATTTTTAAACTTAAAAGCACAAGAAGAATTTGCCGAATTAACAAGTGATACTACCTTGCGACTCAGATTTTCTCAAGTGCCTGTGCATGAATTTTGGATAGAAATCAAATCAGAATATCCCCTACTATCGGAAATGGCAATGAACAAATTACTGCCATTTTGTACAACATATTTATGTGAATCAGCCTTTTCCACATTAACTTACATAAAATCAAAATACCGTTCAACTTTAATAAACGTTGAAAATTTATTACGATCTGCACTAACTCAAATTGAGCCTAGATTTAATTATTTGTGTAAAAATAAACAATCACATCCGTCACATTAATATTGTTTGATGTTAATAATATGTTTTTATTAAAAAAATTGTTACAAAAGTTTATTTTTTCTATTGAATATATAGATATAGTTTTATGTTTTCTTATAAAAAAATTGTTACAAAAGTTTATTTTTTCTATTGAATAAATATATATATAGTTTTATGTCATTCTATTTATTGTGTTTTATTACGACCGATATCCCGTCAACGTTTCCAATTATATATATGTGAAATGAATGGGTACGTATTCTTTAATCCTTATTTTATTTACATTGTAAAATAGTGCGATATTACATCTACATCTACGGTTAATATATATTTCATTATATGGAGGAGGGGGTCGTTTAAAATTTCCTAAGCTTGAAGGGGGTCGCTATATAAAAAAGTTTAAGAAGCCCTGCTTTAAAGCGTCAATTGTCTCTGGCTTGTCGGCGTAACACTTATCTTTGACGGCACCCCACAAATAATAGTCTAACGGTGTCAAATCGCAGCTCCGAGGTGGCCAAACGACATCAGCCCTGCGGCTGATAATGCAATCTTCAAAAACAGGGCGCAAAACATCGAGTGTAGCTTCGGCTGTGTGGCACGTAGCGCCGTCCTGCGCAAAACCAAATGTTGCCAATATCCTACTCTTCAATTTTTGTGAACAAAAATTCGTTCAACATGGCCCGATAACGATCGCCATTGACTGTAACGGCCACTCCTTGCTCACTTTCGAAGAAAAATGGCCCAATTATGCCTCTGGACCAAAATCCGCACCAAACAGTGACTCGTTTTGGGTGCGTCGGCTTTTCAATGTATGCGTCATACCCGCCAAGATCAAAATGAGCTTCATCTGAAAAGATGATTTTTTTGGCAAAATCGGCATCTTCTGTAAGTCGATCGCAGGCCCAATTAGCGAAGCGAAAACGCATTGGATGGTCAGTTGGCTTCAACTCCTGGAACCAATTGGACTTTGTATGGCGTCATACCAAGGTCTTTATGCAAAATTCGTCTCAATGATGTCTCCAAAATGTTCAATTGTTGAGAACGACGGTGAATTGATGTTGATGGCGCTTCACGCACACTTTCTGCCACAGCAGCAATATTCTCGGGTGTACGCACTGTTTTTGGCTTTTCACGCTTTGGTTTATCGATGAGGATGCCAGTTTCTTTCACTTTTTTCACAAGATAACGAACATACGGAGCTGACGGTGCTTCTCTTCTTCCAAAATCCGTACGCAATTTTCGCACACATTCTGCAACATTACCATGATTTTCAAAGTAATGTCGCAATATTTCCCAGCGTTGTTCAAGCGTATACACAACCATATTCGTTCAGCGGAAGGATAAAACTAATTATCTGTCAAATCAAACATGAGCTAAGTGTTACCATTCACGAAATAAGCACTAGTTGAAAAAAAAACGTTAGATGGCGGACCCTATATATAGATAGAAATTTCTGTAAAATATAAATAGAAGAAGAAAATTATTTGTAAATAGACATACTTGAAGCATTTCATCGTTAGTTCTCATTTTGTTTTGATATTCCATATAATTCTCATTAGTAAAATCATTAGCCTCATCCAAAATAGTAGAAAGTTGATCTTCCAAAGATATTTCTACATCAGAAATTTGGTCTGAAAAAAATTAAGAGTTGAATTGTATTCAATATCATTATGAAAAAAAAATACTTTAATAACGATATATTACTATCATACTCACCATTACTGTCTTCTCTATTATATAGATCAACTCTAAAGTCTGAAGTTCCAAATGGATAGTCACACTAGAATAAATTAAATTCAAATTTATGTTAAAAAAATGAAAAAGTAAGTAAATTATATTATATATAATAATGGATCAATAATTATTAATAAATACTTATTTTAAGATGAAAACAAAAGGACTTAGCTGGATCACCACAGTAATTTATGGAGGCCAACAAGAATGAATTGTAATTTTTTTTTTGTTCAAATTAAAAATCATTGATTGTTTTAGTAGTTGAATAAAAACAATTGGGCTTACATTATTAAATTATTTCCCTCCATTCACCATTGTTTACAATAATTTTTTTTTTACTCTTCCTTTGATTAACTTGCTACTTTTTTATGCCCCCCCAACCCGATTTAAAACGTTCCTACGCGCCAGATAAAAACTACTTGAAATATAATCTTGTTAAGGTAGTTGTTCCGCCAAAAGCGCCTTCTTAGGATTTTTTTGAAATTTAGAGAGATTACTATTTAAATACTTCTGCATCGATTGGTGGCAAAACGAAATTTATGAACAATGCAGTTCCGAAGATTATTAAATTTCAAAAATCGAGTTTTTCAGACTCTTTAACATTGCACTATACGGGATATCGGAAAATTTACATACATATTTAATTATAATTAAGAAACCCTTCTTACCATTTTTATAAAAAACTAAACCAACTTTAAACAATAACCAATACATATTTTAAGACAATTTTGATTCATAGTTACAACACAGTTTATGAGATAATAAGGAAAAAATAATGAAAAATGTATAAAAAAAATTAACCAGCGAAAGATGTATAAAGCGCGCATGAACTGGATTTTTTTAAATTATAATTTTCATAAAAGGTGTAACGTAGGCGTTGAATACATTGGTTAAAAAATAACAAAAAGATTTTTATATGTAGAAATAAATCGACCTTTAAAATATATTTTATCTGTCATTTTAATATAAAAATATTCAATCTCTTACAATGGTGCCAAATTTGTCAAACGAGCACGGGATTGGCTAGAATTGGTACATAAACAGCAAAAAGGTTTGGGCTTATGAACTATGAATCCTTATTGTCTGTTCTATATACTCTAGCATTAACTTTTTGCTAGTATTGTCGCGTAACAACTACCTTAATAGGTAGTACCTGGAGGCACCGATGCTCGGTAACTTCTTCCTTCAGTTAAAACCTTTATTTTAATATTATTTTTAATTTAAAATTCTGATAAAAAGGTCGATTTTTATTTGAGATACATTTTTAATTATTTATTCCTTATTATCTCAGAAACTGTGTTGTAACTATGAATCAAAATTGTCTTAAAATATGTATTGGTTTTTTTAATGTTGGTTTAGTTTTTTATAAAAATGGTATGAAGGGTTTCTTAATTATAATTAAATATGTATGTAAATTTTCCGATATCCCGTATAGTGCAATGTTAAAGAGCCTGAAAAACTTGATTTTTGAAATTTAATATATCCGGAACTGCATTGTTCATAAATTTCGTTTTGTCACCAATCGATGCAGAAGTATCTAAATAATAATCTGTATAAATTTCAAAAAAATTCTAAGAAAACGTATTTGGCGGAACAACTACTTCAAGGTGAAACATTTTCAAATTATAATAAGTTGATTTGGTAGTCTTTCACAGTGTGAAAGACCACCAACTCCAACTCATTATAATTTGTCAGGCGCTTTAATTTTTGAAAATCTATCAACAACTCTACTGCTTTCATTTCTCGGAATAAACCAAAATAATATAAAGAAATTTTAATTGAAAGTAATGGAAGGCAGCCCAGGGGTAGTGAGGAAAGAAAAAACTAACACATATCCAAATAAGATGTAATTTATTGGAATCCCTCCTCCTTTCCTTTCAAACCGACGTTTCGGAGGATTCTTCCTCCTACTTCAGGGTCCTCCGAAACGTCGGTTTGAAAGGAAAGGAGGAAGGATTCCAATAAATGACATCTTATTTGGATATGTGTTAGTTTTTTCTTTCCTCACTACCCCTGGGCTGCCTTCCATTACTTTCAATTCAAAATTTCTACCAGGCGGCCTTTCCCCAGAGAAAATTTGTTGAAAATAAATATAAAAGAAATGTTTTGGATGATTGATAGATAATTGAATTTATGTAATAAAAATCTTACATTCACGTTCTCACACATTGTTATTATTTCTATAAAATTAATCCTATAATCTTGGACTTTGGCGTTACATAAAGGACATTTTTCTCTTTTATTTTTCATCTTCATTCGTTTGTTCGAGATTTCCATCCCAGGTTCTGTTTCAATTTCAATCTATTGACAGAAAATAAAAAGATATTATGATACTTTTTTTTTTCATTATTCGTGTCCATGATTAATAATTAAAGGAATCGTAGGGAGTTGGACATGACTTTAAATTAAATACAAGTTTTCATTTAAATACGCAACGTTTCTTTGCTGTTTTGCAACTTCTTCAGTGGCTCATTTATTAAACTTATTTGTCTGGAGTTTTAACCAAGAGAAAAACCATTTTCAAACAGTATCCTTACACAAAGAGAAACAAAGAGGTTGTCCTCTGCTTGATGCAAATAAACATACACACATATATATATCGAGATGATATATCTGTATATATATATTATTTATTTGTTTGAGACTATAGTTTCGAAGACTTGGTCTTCATCATCAGTCTTTCTTCAATTATAAATGTTTTTCATGGAGTCAATATCATATGGATATTGAAAACTTGGTGTTCCTTCGTCACTGCTGTTCGGCTAGGAACTAATAAAGACATTCTATTCGGGTTCACATTCAAATATAACAATATGTTTCCCTTTCTCCTTTCTCCTTAGAAAGGCTGACAAAAGAAGGGTTTTTCTTTTTTCTTTTATCTTTTGTTAGCAAACATCTTAAGCAGATTACTATTGGATAACTCTATTTGATTGTTCAAACAGAGTTTTGAATTTCTATTGAATGATTTCAAAATTTCTAAAGATTCGATTGCGCTAATTAATTTTGGGTTCTTTTCTCCTTTTATTAATCTAATACCTTCTGGGAAGGAGTGATTGTTTGAATTTAAATGTTCTGCAAAAGAATTTTCGCACTTTTTATTTTTAAAATCTCTTATGTGTTCATTTAATCGAATTTTCAGATTTCTCTCGGTCTTCCCTACATATATTGCTTCGCAATCTTTGCATTTCAAACTATAAACCCCTTCTTTTTCTATATTTGGTAATTTGTCTTTTTTATTTGAACCTAAATCTTTTCCTAGAGTAATTGGAGTTTTGAATACTGTTTTGAACCCTAATTTTTTCATTTTTTGTTTTAATTTTTCCGAAATTTGTCCATAATATGGGAGAACTATTCTAGGATTTTCTTTTTCTTTTTCATTCTTTTGTGAATATACTGATTCAAGGGTTAATTTTTCAATTTTTTTAATTAACATTTGGTCTATAAGGCTTGCTTCGTACCCATTATTTACCGCGATTTCTTTATTATGTATTATTATTGTATTTATTATGTTTATTTGCATCAAGCAGAGGACAACCTCTTTGTTTCTCTTTGTGAATCAACAACTCTGCTACTCTCGGCAAAACAAAAACTTTTCAGTATCCTTACAATTCACTCAATTTTTAACCGACTTCAAAAAAGGAGGAGGTTCTCAATTCGACTGATTTTTACTTTTTTTTGTGTGTCTATGTTACCTGGTAACTTCGCCAATTGTGAACCGATCTTGATGATTTTTTTGCATTGGGTTCAGTCTAGTTTCCGATTGGTCCAGTTTTTTTTTCATTGGTATTAGACGTTTTTTGCTATGTTTGTTCAGGCATAACTTCTTTGATCCCATATTAATTTGGTCAAGTTCTGATGATATGATCAATGACGAATTAACGTAAATTTCCAATTCTTATGATCTATTAATCGAAATTATAATAAATAAAATCTTTTATAAAAAAATCAATCTTAACGTTCATTTAAAACCCGCAAACGTTTCTAGAGAATTTTTATATTTATGAATTTAATTTTATTATCATTTTCGGATTCATTCGCCCTACGCTTTCTCTTACTAGATGCATGCAAGGTATTATATTTAGTCACTATTAATAACATCACTAAAAAGAAAAATAAAAATAATTTTTTTAGAAAAAAATAAAACCGACTTCAAAAAAATTAAATGCAACAAATAAAATAATAAGAACTCAAAAATAAAATAAAATCCACTAAAAGGTATAAAATAATTATTATCTTATTTAGTTACAACTAAACGACGAAATATTAACATGAAATTACTTTTTTGAAGTTGAGTGTACAAACATATACCTTTTATGAATCGCACTCGACGGATCTTACTTAGTACGTTTGGCGGGTACGCTCGCTTATAGGTATAGTTTGTTTGGCACCGACTACAAAAAGTAATTTCATGTTAATATTTCGTCGTTTAGTTGTAACTAAATAAGATAATAATTATTTTATACCTTTTAGTGTATTTTATTTGTTGCATTTAATTTTTTGAAGTCGGTTTTTATTTTTTTCTTAAAAATTATTTTTTCGACAAACCGATTCTAAATATATATACAAGAATTGCTCGTTTAATATAAAAAGATAAGATACATTTACTTTGCTTTTTTTTGCTTTTCATGTAGGGGTAATAGCGACCTATGGAAAAATATTTTGGGGTAATAGCTAAAAAAGTTCCCCGACCTCTGATATAATGTAAAAATGGACATTAATCAACATAAAATAATGTATATGTTTGGCACCGACTTCAAAAGGTCATTTCATGTTAATATTTCGTCGTTTACTTGTAACTAAATAAGATAATTATTTTATACCTTTTAGTGGATTTTATTTTATTTTTTGAGTTCTTATTATTTTATTTGTTGCATTTAATTTGTTTGAAGTCGGTTTTATTTTATTTTTTTAAAAATTATTTTTTTATCAAATAATATAAAACATATACTTTTTAAAACAATGTAATCCTGTCAAAATAATTTAAAAAATCAAATTGAACAAAGAAATTTTTTATTTATTTTGAGAGGAAACAATTACATTGTTTTAAAAAGTGTATGTTTTATATTATTTGACAATTTAATTCATACACTAAAAGTCCCATAAGCAAAGGTGTTTTTGTCACTATGACAGCGAAAAAAGTTTACCCTAACTTTTCCAGCGACAAAACTGAACCTAGCTTTATTTTTTCACTTATGTTTTATTTATTAATTGGTTTTTTAATTTTAAAACCCACTAATAGGTTAAAGCAAATATTATTATATTATATTAAAATTAGAAATTTTTTGTTTGTTTTTAATTAACAGGTGTCTAAATCATAACAAAACAGGTGTGTTTACAAATAAAGTGGTTCATGTGGCTTTTTTTTATATAACTTGGAAACAAATCTTATTTAATTTTATGTTTTTATTTCAGATCCTATACGATTATTTTTTTTTATTTTTATTTTCCTATTTATTTTTTTATCAAGTTGTTTATAAGAATTGTATTTTTAACAATTGTTCTTTTCCTCTAAATTAAATAAACTAATTTATAAATTATGTTGATTAATGTCCATTATGGGGGGGGGGGGTCAAATAGGCTAGGCGGTAGCGTGACAGCGAGCTAACCAGGGGACCCGGGTTCGAATCCGACTCGAGGCATACAGCTAAAATCTGACCCCCGGGGGTAGAGACAAATTTTTAAAAATATATAACTAGTATCGTAATTAGGCTTATGGCTAGAAAGGCAGAAAAAGTCAAAAAAAAAAAAAAAAAAAAAATGTCCATTATGATTAGTAGATTAAAATTCAGTTTATTGGACAAAGTTTTTTTATTGAAGTTCTTCTTCAATTTTTGTACAACGTTTCGTCTCTCTCGAGACTTTTTCAAGTACTCAATTGGCTAGAACAACATTGGTTGAAATAAAGATAAAAATAACTGAGTCATAGTAGAATTTTTTCTTTCTAATTACATCTATACTTATATTGTTTTATGGTATCAATCTAGAAAGAAAAAATTCTACTATGACTCAGTTATTTTTATCTTTATTTCAACCAATGTTGAATGAATGTTGATAGAACAACATTGGTTGAAATAAAGATAAAAATAACTGAGTCATAGTAGAATTTTTTCTTTCTAGATTGATACCATAAAACAAAATAAGTATAGATGTAATTAGAAAGAAAAAAATTCTACTATGACTCAGTTATTTTTATCTTTATTTCAACCAATGTTGTTCTAGCCAATTGAGTACTTGAAAAAGTCTCGAGAGAGACGAAACGTTATACAAAAATTGAAGAAGAACTTCAATAAAAAAAACTTTGTCCAATAAACTGAATTTTTAATAAACTAATTTATGTCTTAATTTTGTGATTTACGTATTGATTCATTAAATTGTCTTACCGAGTTACACTCAAGCTTTTTTTGGGTCGAAGTAAACTTGATATTTTATAATTCGAGTTTTGTTGCCTTTGGGCAATTTAACTCAAAAAACTACCAGAAAAAATTACGAGTCCGTAGGACGAGTAATTTTTTCACTGGTAGTTATTTTCGTTTAGTTGCCAGGCAACAAAATTCTCATTAAAATATCAAGTTTACTTCGGCAAAAAAAAAGCTCTCGTGTAATTATAAGTGATAAAATTGAATGAGTTGTAAGGATACTGTTTGAAAATGGTTTTTCTCTTAGTTAAAACTCCAGACAAATAAGTTTAATAAATGAGCCACTGAAGAAGTTGCAAAGCAGCAACGAAACGTTTGGCGTATTTAAATGAAAACTTGTATTTAATTTAAAGTCATGTCCAACTCCCTACGATTCTTTTAAATATTAGGATACAATTTTAAAAAATATTAATACAATTATATTTGATTTTGTTTACTTACGTCTGGCATTTTTGATTTAGATGCATCAGTTTGATCAATTAACTTATTTTTTTCTTTTTGAAGATTTTGTTCTGTCGGGTTATGTTTTTCTTCGGACATGATTATTTATTTATATATTGGTGCAACTAAAAATTTATTTAATATACATTACTACTACTACTATTATACAGAATGTGATAAATAAGTTAACAGATTTATATGTCAATCTAGACACGTGTTCTAAGAATTTAAGAATGATAAATTAAAATAAGATTAAATAAATAAAAACTTAAAAAATTGCTATATACATCTATATATATATAAAATTAAGGTTTTGTCTGTACATTGGTCCAAATCACGCCAAATTTTGGTTGCACACGTTTTAAGCAAAGTTATGAACGAAAACACCCTCAACAAAATTTCCGTCTTCTGTCTGTATGTTTGTGTGGTTTTCGCGAAAAGTTGCTCTCGATTCACGTAAAAACGGCTGAAAGGATTATCATGAAATTTCATATTTGCATCAGATGTCTTCTAACTTACGTTTTTAGCTATATAACGTTTTGTTATTTTGAGCCCAAAAGGGGTTTGGGGGGGGGGGCACACGAATGAAAATTATCAAATAACTCCTAAACTATTAACTCTACGGCAAATTTTATTATGAACAAAGTTGTAGGGATGTGAATTCTGACAACTTTTGTTTAAAAAAATTCCCCCCAAAAAGGCGGGAGGGCCAAAAAATGAAAATTCTTACTCTTTGAGCCAACTTTACCAAATTTTATCATACCGTCTTTTTCTGAAAATAAGACATCCTCCGAAAATAAGCCCTATCGTGATTTTCGGAACTTTTTGTAAAATAAGACATCCCCCTAAAATAATCCCTAGTTAAAATAATGTGACAATGTGTTAAAATCTGCTCTTGATTTATTAAGTATAAGTAATAATATGTTTAGCTTTCCTAATACTGGTATTTCAGATAAATGTTTGAAACAAAATATTCCGAGAAATTAATTGTTTACCTCTACAGTTGTTTTCAAATTAATTCTTGGAATTTATCTTAAAAATACAACATAAGGCAGCAGTCTACATTGAGCGACAGTGCAGGTATACAACGTTCATTCATTTCAGTCTTGTAAGTCTGATTATTTCCTCATACGTAATTTTATTTAAAAATAAAGTGAATAATTTTTAACCCCAGTTAAAATGAGTACAAAACGAAAGAGCTATTCCGTCGAGTACAAAAACGGAATCGTGGAAGACTCTAGGGATGTAAATCTTGTAGCATTCTGTAAAGAGAAGATGCTGGATCTCCGTATAGTTCGTAAATGGCGTGCAGACTACGATTACGTTGTGAATTGGGTAAAAAATTCATGGGACAAAATAACTGATAGTGATGTTTCCAATGCACTACGAACAGGCTACTTAGACAAGAAGTATTCATTTAACAATAGCTATATCGCAAGACATGAGAGATTCGGACCAATGATTCAACAGGAATGGATTTGGAAGAAAATCAGAATATAATTCAGAATTTTATTTATGACGATGTTCCAGAAGAAGATGACATGACTGTAATTGAATAAATTTAAATTTCTGTATTCTGTGTAAAATAAATATTAAATAAAAATATATAAATATACTTTTATTTTTGCCCTCCCCGAAAATAAGCCCTAGCGCGTATTTTGGACCAAAAAAGAAAGTAAGACAAGTGTCTTATTTTCGGAAAAAGACGGTATATACATAATCTGTGGGTCACTAGAAGACTAGAAATGCAAAAACTGGGTGCGGGGGTGGAGTGATGGTATGGGTGCGGAGCTGGGTTAGGGTATGGGATGTGAAGGTCGGGGGGATGAGGGGGCCGGGGTGGAATGGGGGTGAGGGAGTAAGACGGAGTAGAGTGAAGGGGGTGGAGTCCGGGGGCGTAGTGGGTGTGGGGGTACAGGGGGCTAGGCGGGAGTGGTGCGTGAGGGTGGAGGGCATGGGGCGGGGTCCGGGGTGCGGGGGTGGTGATGCAGGGTGAAGAAGGGGGTTGAGGTGAGGGCCCAGAGACGAAGTGGGTCGGGGTAGGGTGCCGGCGGGGGCGGGGGTGCTGGGTGGGTTTCGGGGGGGTGGGGTTCGTGGGTTGGGGGACCAGGGAGCGTGCACCCTGGCTAGCAAGTGGGCCGACGACGGCGGGCCTTGCAGCTTTTATAGTATAAAACTATTAAAAATTAGTAATAGCAAACACAATTTTTCGATAAACAACAGAATTTAGAAAAATGATGAATTTAAAAGAATTGGTCGAAATTTCAAATAATAAAAATCCAACCTATACGTGCTACAAGAAATGTACAGATTATTTTATTAACTTCCTGGTCTCATTTATATTTAAACAATAAAATAAAAGCATTAAACACATATAATATATACACTTACCTCTCAAATGATGAACCCAACAGAAAATTAAACACAATAAATCAATAGATTATTTGGATGTCAATGGAAAAATTGCTGTATCTTTTATGTTGTTACTAACCATAGATAAAAGATATATAGAGATGGCGAACTCTCAAGGGATTTTTGGTTAATTCAACAACTGTTCTACTGCGTCCACAATCACGTGACAAGGGGGCAGATTGCGACTGTGGCGCCACGCAATGGTGAAAGTTTGAATTTAAAGGAGAGCGAGTTATGAACATAAATGAAAAATTTCAATATATGGTACTTAATAGTCAAATAGTCAAAAAACTGGTGACAAATTTTGACAACAGATTTGAAACAACTAGCAATAATGCGTAATAGTACGGTCTATGATAGTTGTATAGGGAATGGCCAGTCTGGCTGGCTGTAGCAGGTGGACCAGGTTCTGCGCTTTTGCTGAGAGTTAAAAAATATTATTGATGCACAATGAAATTATAATTTATAATCAATTATAAACATAATATATTCACCCCAGACCATTTGAGTGGGGTGACGTGGAACTAGATTACCCCAATGTGTATTTTCACAATATGAAAAAAAAATATTTTTGAAGCATGCTGAAATTTTAATTGCGTGTTAAGTAAACAAGTGAGGGAAAATTTTTGACAAGTAATATATATTTTTTTTTTTTTTTTTTTTAATGCAATCGAATGCAAGAAGGGGTGTACCAGTAAAGATGCAGCCCCTATGGATCTCGAAAGACCCTTGCATTACCGAAGAGAAGGGAAAGTTGATTAAGTGAGAGGGTGTAGACGTAGGTGTCTATGCACTCCGGTTTTGAAGGTTTGAAGATTATAAGTGCTGGGAAAGATGGAGGCTGGGAGAGAGTTCCAGTTCCTTGAAGTCATGGGGATATATGAATTGGGGAATGAAGTGGTCCGGCACTTTTCCAATTTGACCGCAAAAGAGTGTTGGGAGTCGGCAAAACGTGTGCTGCGTGCAAAGCATGCTTTGGGGGAATTATTGATTTTATCTCATCAGAGCACCTGCCGTGATAGTATCTATAGAAAAGGGAAAGGGCAGAGACATTTCTTCGATGAGCCAGCGAGTCGAGGGAGTCGGTGAGGGTAGAATCGTCAATTAGCCTGACGGCTCGTTTCTGAATTGCATCAAGGGTAGCAAGAGAATATTTTGAGGCTCCTCTCCATAGATGAGAGCAGTATTCGAGATAGGGGCGGATTTGGGCCTTGTAGATGGTGAGAAGTTGTGGGGGTTTGTAAAATCGCTTGGACCTGAATAAGAAGCCAATCTTCCTTGCTGCAGATTTCGCCACAGAGGAGATGTGTTCATTCCAAGACAGGTCAGATGCGACAGAGACGCCCAACATGGATAGGCTGTCACACATTTTCAGGGTATTCGAATCGAAGTGAATATCAGGGAAATCTTTATTTTCGCGCCTAGAAATTAGACAACATTGAGTCTTGTTTGTATTAAAGTTAACTAAATTTTGCGAGCCCCATTTATTCAGTTTGTCTAGGTCGAGAGTAATTGAGGAGGCAACATTGATTCGATTATTCGGGAGTGAGGGTTTGCCGTGTAGAGTGCTATCGTCGGCGTAACAATGAGTGGGGTTTGCCGTTTGATCAATAAGGTCGTTTATATAAATTAGGAAGAGTGTGGAGGAGATTACGGAGCCTTGGGGAACACCAGAGTTTGTGGAGAACGATTCAGATGATGTTCCATCCACCACAACTTTTATACTTCGGTTTGTCAGAAAGCTTTCTATCCATATAATTCATTTACTGTTTTAATACCAATTCTATAATTATTTGCATTTTCAATTTATTTTCAAAACTATTATTATTTTTTAAATATATTTAAATTTTTGATCAAATCAATTTTGACAGGTAAGCAATATATAATCATTTTTTATGTATATAAATTTTAACCATAAAAACGAGACGCTCCCCGCCAGGGACGAAGGCCCGGACGTCAGCTAGTATGTTTATATATGGAACGGCCAACTGTGATAGCGCTTGAAAAATCTACAAATTTGAAAATCTGAAACAAAAATGAATTTGTCAGTTGGGACTCCGTTTCACAGTCGGTCAACCAGACACAAATGTTTACTGTAAGTACATTTGTGAAGTTAGTTAGTTAGAAGGAAAATTTGGAGGAACACAGGTTTGTGTGATCTAGACCCAGGAGGTTTTTTATTCACAAAAATGAGCTGGAAAATTAAAACAAATAAATAAGTTGGACAAGAAATGATTTTGGAAAATAACAAGTTTAATAATTTTATTGGAGAATAATCGAATATAGTTCAGTCAACAAATATTTACAATGGAATGGTCCGTTATAATTTAGTTTGATAAAATAATTACAAATTATAATAAGTTTGATTAAGAAATAAATTCTTACAAATAGAGTTAATTCTTTGCTTTGATTTTGTTTAGAATGGAAAGTAATATTACAAATAATACTCTTGGTTTAAAAATAATTAATTATAATTAAATAATAACATTAGCAATAGGAACCAATTAAAATATCAATTATCTTAATTGGACTGTGTGGGTTTGTATGTGTGTTTATTAATTATCTTAATTAATAATCGCTACCGTTGTGATCTCTGTAAGAAACGCTTCTCAGACAAGAGTACTCTCCCTAGCCATTTGCTATTACATTCTGGCGAAAAACGTTTTGGTTGTGATCTCTGTAAGAAACGCTTCTCAGACAAGAGTACTCTCACTAGCCATTTGCTATCACATTCTGGAGAAAAACCTTTCGGATGTGATCTCTGTAAGAAACGCTTCTCAGACAAGAGTACTCTCACTAGCCATTTGCTATCACATTCTGGAGAAAAACCTTTCGGATGTGATCTCTGTAAGAAACGCTTCTCTCTAAAGTGTAATCTCACTACTCATTTACTATCACATTCTGGAGAAAGACCTTTCGGCTGTGATCTCTGTAAGAAACGCTTCTCACACAAGAGTACTCTCACTAGCCATTTGCTATCACATTCTGGCGAAAAACCTTTCGGTTGTGATCTCTGTAAGAAACGCTTCTCTCTCAAGTGTAATATCAATACTCATTTGATATCACATTCTGGCGAAAAACCTTTCGGTTGTGATCTCTGTAAGAAACGTTTCTCTCTAAAGGGTAATCTCAATACTCATTTGCTATTACATTCTCGGAAAAAACGGTCTACCACATAATTGCCATTTGAAGAATTGGCTTACACCACCTCGGTTAATCCCCCTATTAGACCAGTCATTTGGTAGTTTTACCTGGAAAGTTTTCTGGAAGCTTTGAAAAAGGGTACTTTTATAGATTTCTATGTGCTCTTTCCGAATTTAAACTTTGTCACCTCGCATCTTTGCCGTTCGCGCCGCCATATTGGAAGAATGGAGCCTAAAAACAGTTTTTTGACAATATCACTTTTACGACTCATTTCACGATAAAAACATTTATATACAAAATGAAACCAGATAGTTTTGGAGTACGATCGCAACCCGTGACATTTAATTTTAACTGATTACATTTGGGAATTAAAAAAAAATTCTAGTTTTTCCTTCATAAAATAAAAACCACTCATCCTAGAAACTTGATTTCTATCTCATTCTCTCGAAATTTTGTTGACTTGAACGTTTACTTGGACAGCATTTTCCATGACCCTTTTGAGGATTAGGATCATATCCTTTCTGGAAAATGTTGGATATCTATAAATCAAAGTAGTTGCGCAAGTTTTCTCTTTTGCAACTTTTGAGAATATTTTTCACAGAATATTAAATATTCGCAAGAAATGTGATCTACTCAGCAGAAGGGCGCGTTTCACTGAGTATAACAATCAAACCGGTTTCAAATGTTTTTTTTAATGTTTATTTATATTTTATTCTAAACAATGAGTCTGTTTTGTTTTTCTCTCGTACACAACGAATCCTTTCTAGTGACCAAATTGGTGGATCACGATTGCTTAAAATTAATATTTTCTTTGACGCGTTGTGTTTCTATTTCTTCTTGATCGATCCATTGGGATTGAGAGATTCATTTGGTTGTTTTGATAAGGCAATCAACTAATTTTCTAGTTGGAAAGAAATTCATCCCAACTTACTGAAGCCATCTTATTTTCTTAGGAAATTTTCCCATCTCCGTTTCAACAACTGCTGAATATCAATTTAACATATAATAATCTTCATTATTCACTAATTTTATTTCATATAACACTGCTTCTTATTTTCATTAAACCTTAATCATTTAATTATTAACTATAACATTCTACCAATTGTATGACTTTCTCGTATTTTTAAAGATCTCTTTGAACTGAGATCAGAAGTTTTTATGTTTTTAAGTGAAACTGAGTGCACCTTATTTGACAATGCTTCTAAATCCACTTTGGGTATATTAGACAAGCTACAATTAAGATGCACTAGGATTTGTTCCGGAGCATTAATGTCTTCACCCTCCAATGCTCTATTGGTTGAAGCCAAGGAAATGCCTCTTAAATTAAGGAGGAAATGGTTATCCCTTAAATTACCTGGTTAAAAATTAAGCATTTCTGACGAAATGCTGATAAATTCTTTCCCTCTATCAAATAAGAATCTTTCATTAATATATAACGATATTCCTAAATTTAAAATATTTTCAAAATTTCCTATTTTTGATTATAATTACTCCAATCAGATTTATAAAATTCCAACCTGGAATCTCCCATACACAAAGGGTACCCCGAATATGAATTCATTATTTTTAAACTTTATTCACTCTAAGTTCAACGATTATGTTTTAATATACACAGATGGCTCAAAGAATTTATCTTTCGTTGGTTCAGCTCTTTGGTGTCCCAATAAGGAATATAGTCAAGTTTTTAAACTGCCACCTGAAACTTCCATCTACTCAGCTGAATGCTTCGCCGTATTAAAGGCTTTGCACTATATTAAAAATATTCCTGAATTTACCAAGGTCTTGATATGTACAGACTCATTAAGTATTTTGAAAGCTATCAACGGCTTTCCAATTAATAAAAATCCATCTTATCTCATCCTGGAGATTATTGATGAAATTAATAAACTTAGAACACAAAGTCGTAATATCGCCATGCTGTGGATTCCTAGCCATAGCGGCATAATAGGAAATGAGAAAGTAGACAGGCTCGCTGCATCAAGTGTGACAGAAAGAACTCAATATTCACTAGAATTGTCCCCCGGTGAAGTCCGTTCCTTATTAAAAAAAATAATCTACAAGGAATGGCAGAATATTTGGTCAACATCAAGCGCAGAAAAGGGCAGGCATTTCTTCGGGATATGTCCAAAAATCCCTGTGCAGCCCTGGTTTGAGAAATCGAAACTATGTAGAAAAGTGATTGTGCACATAATCCGACTTAGAATAGGCCATGCAACTACACCTGCATATCTACATAGAATCGGTCGGAGGGATAATCCTTACTGCTTGTGCGATAATGTGTCTTACGGAGATATAAGCCATGCTCTTTTAGGCTGTGAGCTTCGGAGGCATAAAATAGACCGACTATTTTTTAAAATTAGAAAAGAAATTGAGTTCCCCACTTATGCAGGGGTCCTCTTAGCTTCTCTCTCTGACGGGGGCATACTGGCAGAAACAGTCATCAAACACATAATTTCAATTGGGTTCGAACTATAATTAAACATATTTCTGCTAGATATCATCCTTTCTTGACTCGGATATTTTAATTAATTTATCTATTAGCATTTTTATCTAGATATATAGCTTATAAAAAATGTATAGGTTCCATCACATAGTCAATTTTTACTATATATTAATTTTTCTAGTGGTGTTAGACTAGGTAACTTGTTAAAACAAGTCTTCTGTTTTATCCCTCATTGAAGGGACTTATGAACAAGTACGTTCTTTATTGCTCTATATTCGTCGGCCATTCGTGATGCCCTTTGGCTGGTTGCGGAGGGATCGGTTTGGGATGCTCTGCTTGCCCTACTGTGCCCCCGAGCGGCCCGCCTTAGGGATCAGCATTTGAGGAGCTGGCGAATTTGTGGAAATATGAACGAATACGATCGGCTGGCTAAATGGGCATCTATGTTCCCGAGGCCAATAGAAAAAAAAAAAAAAAAAAAAAAAAGTGAAAAAAATCATGACATGAAAAAATTGTTTGCTGATGAAGAATGGTTGTCAAGATTGGCTTATCTAGCCGACATTTTTGACAAACTCAACACACTGAGCTTGGGACTTCAGGGACCAAACACAACAGCCTTAAGTAGAACCGGTACCAGCGCTTGTCAAAAAACAGCCCCCGGGATCACTTTTGAATATCCCTAAAACTCGCACTTTTTTCCGATTTTTCCACATTTTGACCATGAAGGAGCACATTATCGACAAAGACCACTCCATACATTTTTAAACTAGATTAAATGTGTTACAATTTAAACAAGGTTTCATCTTAATTGGATAATGGTAACCCGTGCCGCAATGAGGTTGAAATTTTGAATTTTTCGCAAAAAATCGCAGTTTTTCCTTCATAAAATGAAAATCACTAATCTAAGAAACTTGATTCCTATCTCATTCTCTAGGAAATTTTATTTAGTTGAACTTTTACTAGGACCACTTTTTTGATAAAACTCTTAGATTTATAGATGTCCTATATTTTCCGGACAGGATATGATCCAAATCCTCCAAAACATCATAGAAAATGCTGGATATCTATAAATCTAAGCGTTTTATCAAACAAATGGTCCAAGTAAACGTTCAAGTAAATAAAATTTCCTACAGAAATAATTAGGAATCAAGTTGTTAGGATGAGTTGGTTTTTTCATTTTATGAAGGAAAAACTGCGTATTTTTACAAAAATTCAAAACTTCAACCTCATTGCGGGCACAGGTTATCATTATCCAATTAAGATGAAACTTTGTTTAAATTGTAACACATTTAATCTAGTTTAAAATTGTATAGAGTCGTTTTTGTCGAAAACCTGGTCTTTCATGGACAAAATGTGGAAAAATCGAAAAAAATGCGAGTTTTAGGGATATTCAAAAGTGATCCCGAGGGAAAAGTTAATTATATGCTTATTGAGAGGTCACAAGAAACCACACTTCGAATTTTCACGGTGCTGACCCATATAATAGTTGCCAAAAAATTAGATTGGCAAAATTTCATTTTAATTGAACAACGGTAACCCGTGCCGCAATGAGGTTGAAGTTTTTTATTCATGAAATTAAAACCACTCATCCTAGAAACTTAATTCTCTTGATTTTCTCATTTTCAAGGAAATTTCGTTAGCTTGAAGGTTTACTTAAATCACTTTTTTGTTAAAACTTTTATATTTGAAGATATTCAGCATTATCCAAGACATGACATTATCCGACCTTAATGCGGCACGGGATACTGTTGTCCAATTAAGGTGAAACTTTGCCAATCTCATTTTTTAGCCAATTGGCAACTATTGTTTATTGAAATTTTTAATCACTTCCTAGAAGGATGGATAAATGGATATCCCTTGAGTAGCTTATAGATCTTTTGAACAAAGCTCTCAAACTCCAATGTCTAAACCAAAATTGGTTCATTGTTTGCCTCGTTGGCTACCTGCCAGCCCCTACCCCTACTCTTCTACCAAGCTTTTGCTCTCCTGAGAGCACAGTACAACCAGAGGAATTTTTTTTTACAAATTTCATATCTCATATTTTAAGTTCATTAAAAAAAAAAAAAAAAAACTATTATAAATTCCCTGGCGATTTGGCCGCCTGTGTGCGACGCAGGTGTTGCACTCCTGCCAGGCACGGGCCTGTAGTATGGGGGAGGCATCGCCCCCCCCCCTGGATCCGCCCTTGAGTGTCGCTGGCAGTTACTTCTTTCTAGTGTGAGTTGTTAAATGATATTTAAGATTATGCTTTAGTCTAAATTTTTTATTGCAGATATCACAAGTGAATAGCTTCTCCCCAGTGTGGATTAGTAAATGTCTATTGAGATGTCCCTTTTGTGAAAATTTCTTCGCGCAGTGATCACAGCTAAATAACTGCTCTCCAGTGTGGATCAGCAAATGTCTATTGAGGCCTCTTTTTTGTGAGAATTTCTTTTCGCAGATATCACAGCTGAATGACTTTTCACCAGTGTGGGTCAGCAAATGATTTTTAAGATGGTCATTTCGAAAAAATCTCTTTTCGCAGTGATCACAGCCGAATGACTTTTCACCAGTGTGGGTCAGCAAATGACTTTTAAGATTGAACTTTTGAGAAAATTTCCTTTTGCAATAATCACAACTGAATGGCTTCTCTCCACTATGAATCAGTAAATGTGTTTTGAGATGATGTTTTAGTAAAAATTTCTTATCACAGATATCACAGCGGAATAACTTTTCTCCACTGGAATGAGTCACAAAATGTCTTTTCAAAGAATTTTTCGAAGTATTTTTGATTGGACATTTAGTACAGGTGATAAAAGGTAGATTGGCTCCATGCAAGTCACGTAGATGAGTCTCGTAGTCTGATAATTCGACAAAACCACAAAAGCACTCTTGACAGTAATAATCTTCCACAGTGTTGTTTGTGTCTATACTTGTTGTTGGACAGTTTCCGTCTAAAAAATAAATAAATAAAATTATATTTTAAATACAAACCGAATATGAGTTTTTTGATTTTTACATTTCTATAGAAAATGTGGTCAAATATTGTAATCGTTTTTTTAAATATCTCAAAACAGGTAATACAATTTGGATAAAAAAAAAAATTAAGCAAAATCATTTTGTTTTGTTCTACGAAATAGAATAGGGCTCAAAAAATAGATTTATCAATATAAGTCCTAAAACCCCTGATCGATCTGTAAGTAATTTCGTTGTCCAAATGAAGAGGGTACAAAAATTATTTGAAATAATATAATTTTCAAACAAAAATACTAGAAAGAACTAGAAGGTTCTGATATTTAAAATAAAATAATTTCTAATGGGCCCGAAATTAAAAGTGGGGGACGGAGGGGTTCATTCATAAATGATTATAGATTACACTGGCCAACAATGAAAATGTTCGGGTTCAAGAATAGCTGATTCATATGTTTCCACCTGCCCAATTCAAAAATCACTATAAAAATTACCGATTAGCTTTTGTCTTGGAGATATTATCAGTCAAAACGACAAAAAAGGCCATTTTGACCCATTAGATATTAAACAGCCATATTTGAAATCACAATATAGCTCGAGTTTTATTTCATTCACTGTGAAACTACACACCCTTTACTTTATTAATTTCTTTATTCTATTGTCACCCAGGAACGTTTCGACATTTACAAATATGTCATCTTCAGCCTAAAACATTTCAATCATTACAAAATATACGATCACAACTTCTCATCACAAAACAACACACTCTCAAAAATTACATCAAAATGAGATACCTCGGAACAATCTTAAGATGGGAAAAATTCCCTCACATAGAAATTATCACAATATGTAACATTATCATTCTGCCCAACAATGATATTGTATATTTAGAAAATTTATATTTTAGAAAAATTAACTTTTAGACTTTTAGTTTTAATTTTTTCTTAAAGCAATTTGAACCGCGAAAGTTAAATAATATGATCAATAATTTCTTATAGCCCAAGAGCCCACGACTGCCAGACCTTCGTTATTTTATAAAAGCTGAAAGTTTGTCTGTGCATGTCCCCTATACAGGTAAGAACGACCAGCGACTATAGAGTTTGGGTTGTGGTTACTTTGGCAGGTAACAGGTAATAAAGGTGTATAAAATAGTACTTTAAATTCGTTAAAGTATAAAGCTATATTTTTGGGGGGAATTATTGATTTTATCTCATCAGAGCACCTGCCGTGATAGTATCTATAGAAAAGGGAAAGGGCAGAGACATCTCTTCGATGAGCCAGCGAGTCGAGGGAGTCGTCAATTAGCCTGACGGCTCGTTTCTGAATTGCATCAAGGGTAGCAAGAGAATATTTTGAGGCTCCTCTCCACAGATGAGAGCCGTATTCGAGACAGGGGCGGATTTGGGCCTTGTAGATGGAAGTATTAACAGCCAAAGGCAAAATACAATTTTGAATAACGGAGGGAAAAATTTCTTTAAATTTCCTTTTATCCCAGAAATCTCACATAAAGTTGATAGATGTTTGGAGAAAACAAATTCCAAATTAGCTTTTTATAACATCTTAACTGTGGGTTCATTGTATAGTAGATTAAAAGATGGAACAGAGAAGGAAAAAAAGTCAGGCGTTGTATATGTGGAAAAGCATATATAGGACAGACATCGCAATATTAAAAAAAAGATTAACACAACATATATATGATTGTAGAGTGTCTAATATTTTAAAAAATGACAAAACCGCCCTAGCTACCCATCATTTTGATCTAAATCATCAATTCAAGTTTGATGATACATTAATATTAGATTTTGAACCAGTGTATTTTAAAAGAACAATAAGTGAAATGATTCACATTTCGTTAAATGATACAGTGAATTTTAGAACAGACATCCAGAATTTAAGTGGCATTTATAGTTTTTTGCTAAACAGGTATAAGGATAAAAATAAAAAGTAAAAAAAATAAATAATAATAAATGCAATTAGATGTTGAAAATAAAAATAGATTTCTAATAGATTTTTTCATCTAATAATAACTTGACTGGTGTCGTTGACATATATTTTATTAATGTATAAGTTTAATTTATTCGAAGTTGAGATTTTTGTATATAGGGATAAAAAGAAAAGTATTCTATTCTATTTTTATAAGAAGTGATTTCTGTTCTGTTTTGTATTGATAAGGTTGTTATTATAAAGAGAAAAATTGTGTTTTTTGTGAATGTGCCAAATATCTTTTGAAAATTGTATTCTGATGGCCTTCAATGGTAACGAAGGTAATAAGAAAATTTAGACGAATGTGTGACATGACTATTTGGTAGGTAAACTATTGATACATGTTTGTTTTTGGATTCTGACTGTACTTTTGTAAATTAATATCAAGAATGTTCTTATAATTGTAGAAGCCCTGAAGAAGTCGGCAAAGTCGACGAAACGTTAGGTGGATAAATAAAAAAGTCACACATAAATAACTTGTCCTTATTTTCCCAATATAAACTTTCAAATTATTGATCATATTATTTAACTTTCGCGGTTCAAATTGTATATTTATATATTTATGGTGGGGCGAAGTGCGGGGTTTCGGGGGCGGGGGTGGGGGTCAAGGAGGCGTGTACTATATATATGTAGCGACCAAGTCAAAGAATCGCAAGTCAAGGAATAAATAAATAAATCTTTATTACTCGACCCGACCTGCTTAGAAGCACATGTCCTCGGAGGCTAAGTGAACAAAACATCAATACAAATTAACTACAGAAATTAATAAACATAAATACAAATCAATTAAAAGAAATTAACAATTAACAAGCAAGAAAAAGAAAAAAAAATAGAAATGTATGCTCATTTACAAATAACATGATCATAGATTTCCATCAAAAGACAAAACGTAATTTAAATAATTCCGCGCAAAATCCTGATACCAGGAGCAAACGACGCATTAGCCATCCTGACATTTGCCATAAGTTGTTAAGGAAACCTGGTCAAAACCTTAACAAGGATAGTATGACTTCTCTGTACCTCAGCTAATCTCTGTTTGCGAGAACTAAATAAAATTTTGAAAAAACTCTAGGACATTAGAACTTGACAAAATTTATAATTGATTTAATCATAGGGGGTAGAGGACTATAATCCCAAGTATGTAGTAACAGACAGACTATTCCATAAATCAATGACAGACCCTACAAATGAATGTAAGCCGATATTTTTCAAGAATCTTGGCTTACGAATCTTTTTTCTATGATCAGATCTGCCTAAATAATTTGGTTCCTGAAATCTATTCGTTATTTCCTCCCAACTCCTAAAACCCTTATACGCTTTGACAATCACTTTCAATTTAGCCCATTCTCTTCTCTCCAATATGCTAGTCCAGTGTTTCTCAAAGTGTGTTTCGCGAAACCCTGGGGATGGATGGCCAGATCAGATTATTTAAAGAGTTTTTTAAAGATATAAGTAATTTGAAGAAAGGGTTTTTTGGTTTTGCTATTGAGAGAGAGTTGGGAATATTTTTGAAGTTATGTCTGTTAATATACATGCTCAAATTAAAATTATTAAAAATAAATTCAGTTATTCTGCATAAATACATATATAAATAAATAAATTGCACCTTTAACATTTCTCCTCAATTCTAGCTTTGATTTTAATATCAAGTGTACTTTCATGTGGATGCATTTCGTTTGATGTTTGTTTAGAAATTCTTCGCTAATATACATCGTTTTGCAATAACAGCACAGAAAAAGTGGACCTGGAAAATAAGGAAATAAAATTATTAGAGTGGTGAGTATGAATATAAAATTTATCATTAAAAAGATACCTGGAATAATTTTATTATTAGTATTATTAAATAATATTTAAAATATATTGGTGTAAAATTTAATTCCCCAAAAATAAAATAATATTTTATTGCTAAATTTATTTAGTAGGATTGGAGAATCTCACTTTAAAAAGCATAACTTGAATGATTAATTTTTTAGTATTTTATGTTGCTTTTTAGGTCTGAAAATAAATACTTGAATATATAGAATTAATAGGGACCGTGCGTTAAACATATGGTAGAGGCAGCACTACTGCCTAAAGTAGCGCTCTCTTATGTTTATTTATTCAAATAATTTGGGCGAATTGGGGCAAATATTGTATTATATAGTATAAATAAAAAATAAAAGAGTGCACGGAGTGTAGGGGGGCGTGAGCGAGTGTCTTTGTCGGAGGTTTAATAAATCATCCCCCAAAGCTTAGATTTTCGTCGGCAGTTGGCGCTAAAGTCGTGAAGCAGGGTACCTATAAGGAATTTTATTTTTATATTAATAATTAATTTTTGTTTTCTTATAATATGGTTGAAAGGGTCAATTAAGAGTTGAGACTAGAAGTATAGGTGTTGGTATTAATTTAAATAGGTCTGGTTCCTATAAGTTAGGGAAGATGTGTATTGAGAGTACCTATACTAGAATATAAAAAAAACTAGATGGAGGGGCTAAGAGGAAAATTTAAAAAAATTAAAATCAGTGATTTTGATTGTTACTAAAGAATAGTAGAAGTATTTTGAATGAAATTCTAAATTTTGAGCAACATGTCGAGTTAGTTAATCCAGATATTAATGTATATTAGTTTTGCATTTAGGATCTGGCTTTGATTTGAAGTCTGTTTTTTTATTTTTTTTTTTATGAAAATGAGAGAAGGAGTTACACCAAAAAGGTGCAACCCCCAAAGACCTGGGTTGGCCCCTCCATCGTGAAAAGAAGAAGAAAGATTTTTTGGGGCTGCGCGGGGGTCGAAGGTATCTGTGGATACGGGTCTTAAATAGCTGAAGGTTATAAGTCGTGGGAAAGATGGTGGCAGGGAGCGAGTTCCAGTCTCTGGAGGTCATAGGGATAAAAGAGTTGGCGAAAGCGCTTGTTCGACTTTTATCCAATTTGAAAGCGAAGGGGTGCTGAGCGTTAGAAAACCGCGTGTTTCTCGTAAAGAGGGCATTAGGGGGGATAATTGATTTCAGCTAGACTGAACAGACACTGTGATAGTATCTGTAGTACAGGGAAAGGGCAGAAACGGTTCGCCGGTGAGCCAGGAAGTCGAGTGAGTTGGTTAGAGCCGGGTCTCCTATTAGCTTAATTGCTCGCTTCTGAATTGCATCCAGTGTAGCAAGAGAATGCTTGGAGGCACCCCTCCACAGATGAGAGCCATATTCGAGACAGGGACGAATTTGAGCCTTATACAGTATAAGAAGTTGACTGGGAGTATAACAGCGTCTAGATCTAATTAGGAGACCAAGCTTGCGCGCTGCAGCTTTAGCAGTGGTTGAGATATGGTCATTCCATGAAAGTTCAGACCCTAGAGTTACGCCTAGCATTGAAATTTTATCCCTGCATTCTAGTGAGTTTGAGTCGAATGATATGTTTGGGAGGTTTCTGTCGACGCGCCTAGAAATAAGACATCACTGAGCTTTCACTGCATTGATGTTAACTAAGTTTTGGAATCCCCAGTTTTTAAGTCTGCTTAAGTCTAAATTTATTGAGGGAATGTCTGCACGGTTTTTAGGCGATGCAGGGGCGTTATGTAGGGTGCTGTCATCTGCGTAACAATGTACCGGATTGGAGGGCAAGTTTAGGTCGTTGATATATAGATAAGAAAAAGCGTAGGGGAGATAACCGATCCCTGAGGAACTGCAGCGTTGGTGTGGAAGGAGTTTATAACTACTTGGGATTAACTTATAATCCTCTGCCCCCTATGATTAAGAGGGGGGGGTACTGGGGTAGTGAGGGGGGTGCAGGGGAGTGGTTTGGGGGCGGGGTTTGGGGGGTGCATGGTGTGCTGGGTGAGGTTTGGGGGGGGTCCAGCCCCTGACTATTCAATCACGAATCAACTGTAGGGAATTTTTGTCAAATATTGAGTGAAAATAATATTTGAACTTATATATTTCTAACTTGAAATACTGGTCTGTACTGGGAGATTAAATATATAACATCTGAGATCTCAAATTCACTTGGTGATCCATCCGAATGTCTAGCGGGCTATAAGCGAAATGACGTTGGATTGTAGCTAAGTGGATCACATCTTTTTCTCTCTTGGTCCAGATTTAAGACTCCACAGACTTCAATAGCATAATCCGCAGTAGTCTCGTGATAAAATATATTTTTCAATTAAGCGCGGTCAAAACAATTCTCATTGATAGGTCAATTATTCTTTGTTATATTAGTTAGAAATATATAAGTTCAAATATTATTTTCTCTCAATATTTGACAAAAATTCCCTACAGTTGATTCGTGATTGAATCAAATGTAGAAAATATTCGGTTAGTATACTATAATACTTAAAGCACTGCGTTAAGAATCTTAAAAATATTTGTAAATAAAAAAAAATTATAAGTGCTGAAGATGCTGACACAAGTTGTCGAAACAATAATAATCATTAGGAATGGAATATTATGATTGGGCAAAATATAAAAATATTAATTTAATTTAATGACAGAACATAGCTAACCTATATGGATTGGATATTTGCAGTCTTCGTTTTGAATTTCAGCCATTGCGATGATATATCTTGTAATTTCAATTGAATGAATTTATATTTATAACCAATTTGATAATAAAATAGATATGAAAAACTTTAATTTGAATTATCAAAAAATCTTTCTATGATTATCAATGAGTAATAAATAATAATAAATAAAACTCTACGGCGTCCACGATCACGTGACAATGGGGCATGATTGTGACTGTGGCGCCACGCAATGGTGAAAGTTTGAATTTAAAGGAGAGCGAGTTATGAACATATTGATTAATTGAATATATAAAATTTCAATATATGGTACTTAATAGTCAAATAGTCCAAAAACTGGTGACAAATTTTGACTACAGATTTGAAACAACTAGCAATAATGCGTAATAGTACGGTCTATGATAGTTGATTAGGGAATGGCCAGTCTGGCTGGCTGTAGCAGGTAGACCAGGTACTGCGCTTGGTTTTCTTCTTCTTCTTTTATATTAGGTGTGAACACCTGTTTCTCCAACATATTACAATCAGTCATCAGGGTCATAACTCTCTTTCCATCGTTTTTTTGGTCTTCCACCGCTTCTGACCCCTCGGGACGGTTTTTTGACAATATTTTCGGGAGACGGTCGTCTTGCATTCTGTCTACATGGGCAGCCCAGCATCTTCTTCTTACGTGAACCCAATCGACTATGTCCTGAAGACCGCTTATTTGCCTAAGGTGTTCGCTCCGGATTTTGTCATGTAGGGTCTTCGAATGGATGGCTCTTACAACTCTCATCTCAGTTGTCCGGAGAAGCTGCTTTGTAACGGATGTGTCTGCCCTGGACTCAGCCCCATATGTTATTATCGGACGAACACAGGTCTTATATATCCTAATTTTACTTTCGGCAGACATAAACTTATTTTTCCAGACTAGATTGGATAGACAGCCCGAAATTTTTGCTCCTTTGATGACTTGCGAAGTTACTTCTTCCTTAAGGTTTCGTCTGCTAGAAATCTGAACTCCCAGATAGTTAAAGCTTGGGACTTGTTCTATTGGACTGTTGTTGATGACTAAGTTACACCTAAGGGGAGCTTTTGCAATCGCCATGCATTTTGTCTTGGTGGTAGAGACTTGCATGTTAAGCCGATCGGAATTTTCAGAGAATTTGTCAAGGAGAATTTGAAGGTCCTCTTTGCACTCCGCCATCAGGACCGCGTCATCAGCATAGCACACCACTGGCAAGGTGGTTTTCCCCAATTTGTAGCCAAGGTGTTCGAGTAGATTTTCGATAATATCGTCCATTATCACGTTGAAGAGCATAGGACTCAATGAATCTCCGTCTTACTCCACTGAAGATGCTAATAGGTTTTGTTCGCGTTGTAGGCGTTCCTCCAAGAATTTTAAAAATTATTCAAGATTTAAACACAGGTAACACGACTTACATCAGATCCAATAGCGAGAGAACTGCGCTTGGTGAGAGTTAAAAAAATATTATTGATGCACAATGAAATTATATTTTATAATCAATTATAAATATAATATATTCAACCCCAGACCATTTGAGTGGGGTGACGTGGAACTAGACTACCCCAATGATGTATTTTCACAATATGAAAAAAAAAATATTTTTGATGCATGCTGAAATTTTAATAGCGTGTTAAGTAAAATTTTTTAATACAAATTCCAAAAAGCCAGACCGTTCGGGTGGGTTTAAAAAACTGCCAGACGCAATAAAAAACATTCCATGGGCTAGAGTGAGAAGGCTACGGGAAAGAAGGAAAGAGAGAGAGAGCGTAAAAAATACTTTTATAAGTTTTTCCAGGTTATCCAGTTTAATAAATGAAAACTTTTTTTTGTTAATATTTAATTGATTATATATTTTACATTTTTGCTTTTGCAAAACACACATGAAAAGGTTATTTTTTCCATTATTAATTTAATGATTATTTATAGTATACAGCAATTATTGATAATATTACATATAATTGATGGATTATCTATATAAATAAAAATTTACTGTTACGCTTAAGTGATAGGTTGAAGGATCTCCGAAAGTTTTTCACCGATTTCTTTGAATTTTCACACAACATTCCATTCAAATACACGAGTGTTTTTATAGATATCACACCTGTGGCATGTAAAAATTATTTTTTTCGAGGAAACAACGTCACCGCCTCTCTGGGGGGTAAAAGCAAACAAACAAGATGGCCGATAATAGCTTTTTGGAAATCTTTCAACTGTCAATATTATTTTTGGTTAAGGGAACAATTTTGACAAGTAATATATAATTCATTTACTGTTTTAATACCTATTCTATAATTATTTGCATTTTCAATTTATTTTCAAAACTATTATTATTTTTAAATATATTTATATTTTTGATCAAATCAATTTTGACAGGTAAGCAATATATAATCATTTATTATGTATATAAATTTTAACCATAAAACGAGACGCTCCCCGCCAAGGCCGAAGGCCCCGGCGTCAGCTAGTATGTTTATAAATTTATGATTTTATCACTTTTAGGTTATAAAAAAACTATTAAATCAATTTAAAGTAATTTAAACAGCTGTTCACGGTAACGCAGCAACTAATTTTGCTCCAAAACTTTCAGGGCGGATGAGTGTCAGCATGTTAGTACATCTGGTTAAACCAGGTGAACGGTCAGAGCCAATGAAAACACAGTACATCGGGGGGGGGGGGGGGTTAGAGAAAAAACAAGGATAAAGGATATGTTCCAAAATAATAATATACTATATAGTCTAATTTACATTTGTTTATAAATAAATAAAAGCAAACTTGAGAAAAAAATGCATAAAACATTTTAATTAACCCTTAAAAAAATAATAATAAAGGTTTAACAGGTCAGATTGAGTTGGGACAAAAAGGGGCCAACCTAATAAAAGCGTGATAAAAATTCTTTTTTAATTTTATGGAGTAAAGTTTGCGGAATTTAATAGAATGAAATATTTTTATTTTTATATAATTTCATTTAAATTGAGTAAACAATTATTTTTATAGAGAAATGATTTAACAGAACAAGTCACATTGATACATACATACATACAGGTGAAGCTAATAAAAGCGTGTTAAAAACGAGAGCATTTTTTGTCATGTGCCAAGTTGGAACCAAAATCGGCTTTGGCATTACATTTTATGACCGAAAAACACACTTATCTTGCTAAGGGAATGTGACATGCAGATGGTATTAATGCAATAATTAATAATTTAAATTCCGAAAAAGGATATATTTTTAATATAGGAAAGCTTAAAAACAGAATTCACCATTGTTCTCCAGTATGGATCACTAAATTTAAATTCCGATGGAACATTTGTGAGAATTTTACTTCTTGTGGTCCAAGCTTAATAATTCCTGTTCACTGTGGGTCGATAAATGAGTTTTAAGTTTGTCTTTTCTTGAGAATTTCTTCTTGCAGAAATCACAGGCAAATAACTGCTCTCCAGTGTGGATCAGTAAATGTCTATTGAGAACTCGCTTCCGAGTGAATTTCTTTTCGCAATAATCACAGCCATATATCAGCTCCCCGGTGTGGGTCAGTAAATGACCTTTAAGATGGTCCTTTCGAAAAAATCTCTTATCGCATTGATTACAACCGAATGGCTTTTCTCCAGTGTGGATCCGTAAATGATTTTGGAGATGGTCATTTCGAAAAAATCTCTTATCGCATTGATCACAACTGAATGACTTCTCCCCGGTGTGGATACGTAAATGATTTTGGAGATGGTCATGTCGAGAAAATATCTTATTGCATAAATCACAATTGAATGACTTGTCTTTAGTGTGGATCAGTAAATGCGTTTTGAGAGAGTGCTTTCGTTTGAATTTCTTACCGCAGTGATCACAGCTGTTTAACTTCTCCCCACTGGAATGAGTCACAAAATGTCTATTCAAGTATTTTTTCGAAGTAAATGTTTTTAGACATTTAGTACATGAAAAAGGTACGTTCTCCGAATAGCTCGCAGTATCTATGGTACTTTCTGATTTATTCTTAAATGATTCTAAAGTTAAATAATCATTAATTTCGATTTCATCAGTTATCTCTATATCACTATGTGAGGTTAGATCGGTTGTATGCACGTCACGCAGATGAGTCTCGTAGTCAGATAATTCGACAAAACCACAAAAGCACTCTTGACAGTAATAATCCTCCACAGTTTTGTTTGTGTCGATATTTGTTGTTGGACAGTTTCCGTCTAAAAAAATAATAAATAAAATGTTATTTAAAATCAAAGTAAATTTGAGTTTTTTTATTTTTATTTTACAATAAAGGATATGGTCAAATATTGTAATCGTTTTTTTGAAATATCTCAAAAACGGGTAAGTAATACGAGGCATGTTTTCAAATAAAAAAAAATAAAAAAAAAAAAAAACAAGTATACTTTTCATAACAATTTAATTTTCACGTGAAAGCCTGTATCTTAATCTACATTTCGACATAGTTTCCACAATATTAAGCAATTTATTGTATCTTTCCACGAGCTTTTGTATTCCCTCCTCAAATAAGTTTGCCGCCTGATTGATCGTACAATTTTGGTAAAAAGAAAAATTAAGCAAAATCATTTCGTTTTGCTCTACAAAATAGAACTTTAGAATGAACATTGAAAAATTATATTTTCCGAGGTATTGATTATTTTATCAAAATAACCGTTAGCAAATATTTTGTGAGCTCTATCTCAAAAACCGAGGGGTGAATCGCGACCTATTATCGTGTACACATACTTCCACTTTCATTTCCAAGTAGAAGACAATAGATAAATGAATGAATTCCAAAATAATTCCAAAAGACGTGTACACCTAATTCCAATCGCGGTTCACCCATCGTCAAAAACTAATGTGAATATCAAAAAGAAATGCAACTTGTATTTTTTTTTTTTTATTGAGATGAAGAGCTGATTTTGGTTGGGATCGAAATAAGATGTAGAGAGGGGGGGGATTTAAATTATAAAAATTAAAAAAAAAATCAAGAAAATGAAATTTTTAGACAAATTGATTTTTTAAACTGAAAGTTTCAATTATTTTTGTTAAGCAATTTGAACCGCGAAAGTTAAATAATATGATAAATATATATGAATATATATATATATATATATATATACTATATATAAGCAATTTCCTATGTTAATTCTACATTAAGAAAATTATTTTATTTTTTTTTGATTTTATTTGAAAAGGAAAAATAAATAGAGCATCCGACGGGTTTCGAACCCGTGTCTCTCTCCTTTACGCGAAGAGCGGCTTAACCAACTAGCCCACAGATTTATTTTTCCTTTTCAAATAAAATCAAAAAATAATAAAATAATTTTCTTAATGTAGAATTAACATAGGAAATTGTTTATATATAGTATATATATATATATATTCATATATATTTATCATATTATTTAACTTTCGCGGTTCAAATTGCTTAACAAAAATAATTGAAACTTTCAGTTTAAAAAATCAATTTGTCTAAAAATTAAATAACTATACTATAAATAGAAAAAACCGCGAAAAGGAAAAATGACATTCCATCTTAAGAGCTTATTCGGCGGGAGAATCTGTGGGCTAGTTGGTTAAGCCGCTCTTCGCGTAAAGGAGAGAGACACGGGTTCGAAACCCGTCGGATGCTCTATTTATTTTTCCTTTTCAAATAAAATAAAAAAAATATATTCATATATATTTATCATATTATTTAACTTTCGCGGTTCAAATTGCTTAACAAAAATGAAATTTATTATAAAAGGATTAATTAATAGAAAAGAAAGTAATTTATTGTTAGAAGGACGAAAATGTCGTGGGGAGGGGGGGGGGGGGCTCAAAAAATATCAATATAACTCCTAAAACCCTCTTATCAATCTGTAGGAAATTTCGTTTATGCACGATCTAATGAAAATGAGTCACTGTGTGACAGTTGCCCAAATTAGGAGGGTACAAAAATAATGTGAAATAATAAAATTTTCAAAAAAAAAAAATACTAGAAAGAACTAGAAGATCGGAAATTGATAAAAAATAATTATGAATAATAAATTGAATAAAAGTATTTTAGAAAACATAGTATTTACAAAATACTAAGATACCAAAAGAATGTATCTAAATACAAGATACAAAATGAAAATTAAATACTAGCTGAGTAAATAACTTAAATACTGGCCGGATGGTGTTCATAATTTAATGTTGAAACATTTGCATCCGAATTCAAAATTGATTCTTTTAAATATCTTAAATGAAATTTGGAAAAATGATTTGTTCCCTAGTCAATGGAGAAAATCAATCCTGATCCCTATCCTCAAGGCGAATAAGAGATTATGAAAGACGTTACGAATTATCGGCCCATTTGCATGACGAGCGTCTTATGTAAATTAATCGAACGAATGGTGAATAAGCGTTTATGGTGGCTGCTAGAGAATAAACGCCTTATTTCTAAGTATCAGTGTGGCTTTCGCCAAAATCGTTCCTGCCTCGACCACCTGGTACGTCTTGAGGATTATGTATTAAAGGGTTTTGCAAACAAACAGCACACAGTTGCCGTTTTTTTCGACCTTGAACATGCTTATGACACAACGTGGCGTCACCAGATTCTCCAAAAACTTAATAATTGGAAAATTAAGGGCCATCTTGCACTATTTATTCGTAATTTCCTCTCAGACCGTCTTTTTCAGGTTCGGGTAGGAAATACCCTATCTCGAGTAAATACCCAAGAAAATGGTTTGCCTCAGGGAAGTGTCTTAAGCACCACTTTATTCGCTATAGCTATTGATGACATTTTGGCCAAAATCAAATACCCAATCCAAAAGTCTCTTTTTGTTGATGATTTATGTATTTATTATAAATCTAATAATATAAATAACGTAAAAATTAAACTGCAAACGGCAATAAATGATATTGACAATTGGGCATTTGAACACGGCTTCAAAATTTCAAAAATAAAGTCTTCCTGTCTGCATTTCTGTAGACTTCGTTCCCTTCATGATGATCCTGTTTTGACACTCGACGGGAATTCGCTTACCTACTATGATCAAGTAAAATTTTTAGGCCTAATATTTGACAAAAAGATGAACTGGAGAACGCATGTTGATTATCTTATAATAAAGTGCCTTAAATCTATGAGTCTCTTGAAAGTCCTTGCTGGTTCTCATTGGGGGGCGGATTCCACCGCACTCCTGAGAGTTCACAGGGCTATAATAAGGAGCAAAATTGACTATGCTTCTCCAGTTTACGCATCGGCTCGTGACAATGTCTTAAAAAAGCTTGACTCGATTCATAACATGGGTATTCGGATCGCATTAGGAGCCTTTAGGACTAGCCCTATAGTTAGTTTGCTAGCCGAAGCGGGTGAACCCCCATTAAGAATACGAAGGGACACTTTATCTTTAAATTACTTATTAAAAATCTATTCACTGCCAAATCACCCGTCATACAAAATTTTATTTGCAGTCACAAACCCGAACAAATTCTCAAAACCTAGATCTACCAAACCACTAGCTGTAAGAATGAAACATTATATTGATACCTTTGATGACACTTGTAAACACCAGGTCGCTTTTATTAATGCCCCCAAACCCCCTTGGCTTATAAAAAAGCCTGCAGTCATATGGGACCTGCATAAATTTAACAAACAAAATACAAGCAGCGACATCTTCCAAACGGTTTTTCAAGATGTCATCAAGAAATACCCTAATTTTTCGCTTATTTTTACTGATGGGTCGAAATCAGACAATAAAGTAGGTTGCGCTTTTAAACTCGATAGCATAGAAAGGAAATTCAAGCTGCCCGCCATCTCCAGCATTTTCACTGGGGAATTAAAAGCTATCGAGTTAGCGCTCTCCTTCATTAAACGCCATGGGTTAAATAAAAGTATAATCATTAGTGACTCTCTAAGCGCCCTCCTTGCCTTGCAGGGGTTTAATCCTCCCCATCCTTTGGTCCAGAGAATTCAATCCCTGTATGGGGAACCGCCGGGGGACGAATGGGAAATTCTTTTAATGTGGGTGCCAGGACATAAGGGTATCGTAGGAAATGAGGCTTCAGACCTTTTAGCTAGAATGGGAGCCAACAAGTCGTCTGTTGACTTTTCCCAAACCTTTCTGGAGGACTCCTCAAGGTTTTTCAAAAACCTAATCAAGAACACCTGGACCAAAGAATGGGAGAGGGAAAATACTCATCTCAAAAGAGTCAAACCTAAAATTAGTCCCCTTCCACTATATGCTAATATGCCTAGAAGGATGCAGACTATCATAACACGCCTCCGAATAGGGCATTGCTTCTTCTCTCATGGATATTTGATTCGGAGAGAGGATCCCCCATGGTGTGCTACTTGCAGTTCTAGAGTCACAGTGGACCACATCCTAATTGATTGTCCCGTATATAGTCTAGCTAGGACAGAATTTAAAATAAAAAACAAGACTATCCTAAATCTACTAGGAAGTCAAGAAAATTTTGAGAATTTGTTCGGCTTTTTAAATCGAATCCAACTCCTTAATTTGATTTAGCTTGTATTTTATTCTTTCTAGTCATGGCCTAACTATGGGCAGTCTTACTATCTGTGATATTATCTATTTTGTTGACTATTCTATTTATTATATATTTGTTATAGAAGCCTCTTTACAGCTTCACTGTCGTATTGTTATTTCTTATATAGTTTATCTCTTGTTGAATTTTTTATACATTTATTTTAGTTTTCTGTTTTTCGATATAGTTTATTTCACATATCTATCAGAAGCCCCTTTACAGCTTCATTATTGTATTGTTATTTCTTATATAGTCTATCTCTCGTTGGATTTTTATACATTTATGTATCGTTAGATATATGGAAGTCCAAAAAAAAAAAAAAAAAAAATAGAGAATATAATAGAAATCCTAGGCGCTAATGACCTTAGCAGTCGATGTGCCTTTAAACCCCCAAATAATAATAATACTAGCTGAGAAGCCCGCTTTCGGCTCCTTCTAGCTCCCTAGAGGCCCACAGATTATGTATACAAAATTTGGTTGAGTTTGGTCCAAGGGCAAGAAAGATTCGAAGCTTTTTGTGTTTTAGACCACAAAATCAAAAATCGCCCATTTTTCAGTTCGGGGGTCAAATTTCAAAAATTTACAACAAAAAGACTATAATATCTCCCTTTCGGAGACAAATAGACCAAAATACTCAAATATGTTTTTTTGTATTTCAATGCTTCACCTTTCTAAACTAAACCCATATCGATATCTTTTCTGGTTTAAGAGATCTTGAAAATATTTTTGGGGCCATTTCCCCCCTTTAGGGTTCAAATTTCAAAAAATCCCTTCTTAGCACACTCATAAATCGTTGAAAGAATATACACTCCAAATATCATCTTTCTAGGTCAAGCGGTTTAGGCTGTGCGTTGATAGATGAATGATGAAACATCACTTTCTCTTTTTATACCTATACCGGGTGAGTTTTTTTATCTTGAGACAGTCTTATAACTCAAAAACAATGCATTATATGAAAAAAAGTTTCAAATAAAAGTTTATTTATATCGAGGGGAAACTAAACTACGCTATTGTTTGTGGACCTAGAACAAGCTTTCAAGGGTATTTCAAGGTCAACTTCTGTTTTTTAAATAGAAACCTATATATTTCTTTACGGATCCTTAATCTTCAAAAAAAAAACTGAACAACTTTCATAAGAACTATTTTTTTATCCGACATCAAATAAAAAAAATATTAAATCAATTAGATCTCAAAAAAAATTTCTAATAATTATTTTTAACAATTATTCAACTTAATTATCAAAAAATAATGATCAAATATTTAATTATTAAATAAATAATTTAATTATAATTAATAATTTAATAATTTTTCGACACTGTTCTATGACATTCCAGAGTGAATCGCAAGTCTTCTGGATGAATTTCAATTCCAATTTCGTTAATTTGGTCTATTGCAGTTTCTTCGTAGCGTAGACTGTTTTTTTAACAGATTTTACAACAACGATAAAATAAAGCTTGTGAGGGTGTATTCCTATCAGGAAAACGCTCGGCATCCATTTCAATGGCAGCCCTATAACACTTCTTCCACATTCACCGCATAAATTAAGACCATTTCAATTCTGTCTTCAACAAAAAATGCTCCATTTTTATTATGGTAATACAATATAACTATCACTGGATTGACACGTGAAATAAACTTTTTTAAACTCAAGAATTTTAAATAGATCTATTAAAAGTAGAAAATAATCTCTTAAATCTGAGTATAATGAAGTTTTAAGATCATTATAAACACTTATTTTCATTGTTATGACTTTTCGATTTAATATTTATTTATTTAATAATCAATTATTTAATCATTATTATTTGATAATTAAGTTAAATAATTGTTAAAAATAATTATTAAGATTTTTTTTGAGTTCTAAATGATTCATGTATTTTGTTTATTTGTTGTCGTATAAAATAAAAATAGTTCTTATGAAAGTTGTTCAGTTTTTTGTAGATTAAGTAGACGTATAGAAAAATATAGGGTTCTATTCTAAAAAACAGAACTTGACATTGAAATACCCTTGAAAGCTTGTTCTACGTTGACAAACAATAGCGTAGTTTAGTTTCCCTCTTGATATGAAACTTTTTTCCATATATAATTATAAGACTGTCTCAAGATAAAAAACTCACCCTGTATATCTAACACCTCCAATATACAAATAACATCTACGGTTAAACAAGCTTCACTTCCCCCTTGAGCTTATGTGGATGAGGCTCACACATATTTTTTTTAACTTGACCCTTAGTCATATTTTATTGCGATCAAAATAAATTAGAACTTGAAGGCTACTTTGAAAATAAGTGCAAACTAAAAAAGTGTCAACTTCCAATAACTTAAAAAAAAATTGTGCCAAATCACTCAAATTTGCTCATAAGCATACCTAGTCTTAAAAAAAAAGTTACTCTTTTTCTCTCTCTTTTTAATAAACTAAAATGTTCTTTATTTTTATCATTTTAGATTCACCTGGAAATTCGTTCAGCATGCATTTTATGTCAGATCCGAAATCAGAAAACACCTGCATTGAAGATATCCTCGAATTTAAAAAAACATTGTTTGTTTATCCTATCAATAGAATTGTATTTCATGAATAAGTTTTAGAATACTATTAAAAAAAAAAAAAAAATTTTGCATTTTTTTTAAAAACCGCCTTTTCTTTCCATTTCATGAGGTCAAGTCTAAGAAAAAGTCAGTTAAGTATATTAAAAGATTTATTTTAATTTTTGTTGAAGTTGCGATGGTTTATTCACATCTTTATAATTGGGGCTTATTTATAATCTAGATTTATTTTCTCGGTATGTGGTTTGAAAATACCTAAATTGAAATGGATCTTTTAAGATTAAGTATGGTGCATTTCTATATCTGTATGCAACTGCTTTAAGAGATCTTTTTAAAAAACTTGACACCCCCAATACGAGGCAGTCAGAACAGCAATAGGCCCAAGAACATCAACGCCAACAAATGCACTTGTGGTGGAGTGCGGATCAGCAGACAAGATCTGTCAGATAACAATTATATGGCAAAACATGGCACTGAAGAATAATCCCATCACTGGAAATATAACCACACTCTCTATACTCTATAGCAAGGATGTCAAACTCAAAGGCTAACTTGGGCCAAACAAATA